>ML778236.1:1004507-1032897 GCA_009831015.1 Picea engelmannii | reverse complement strand
TCTCTTTCACATTTAATATGATACAGTAATATGATTCTTTCCTATAAAGATTGTTGTGTTTTATTGTATGATTCCTTGATCACATACATAGGTTTATATTGAGTTTATGCTATTACTATCACTTTGGTTGGTTGTGTTCTTTTACAGGTTCATCATTGCATGAGCGTTGGAACGGAGCTAGGATGGTGATGGCGAGAGGAAGCGACATTTAAACGGTATGTCAAAAATCCCTCTTTAGTTAGTAAATTCAATATCTAAAACTTAAGGAAAGAGTTATGTTCTGGTGTGTTTTGTTCTAGATCCAGGTGGATCTAGGGAGATCTATTAGTGTCCTCACCTACCAATTAGTTCGATAACAATAGTGGAATTCCCAAATCAGCTTTGGTCACTCACTTGATGGAACACAGAGATGGCCCAGATGACACAGTAGCCCGTCATGAAGATGGAAATTAGTGATAGATGTGTTTGCACCCAACATCTGGTAGGTGTTGGAAAAGTTAGGATATGTCTCATAGAGAGGGGGAATCTGGAGGTCTTGTGGCCATAAGAATTGATCACTCTCGCGACTGGAGGTCAGTTGAGGAAATAAATGAATTATTTGGTACTTCATGTTTTATACTTGATGTTGACATGGAACTGCTGCAAATATGTGGACCACTTCTGATGGCAGTCATTTTGAAATTTTCCTTGTGTCTGCATGAACTGCATCGACTTATTATCAATGTGGATGACTATGTACTTCTTGAGAATGTAATTCCTCCACTGGTGATAGGCTTTCACAATGGACTGCATTTATTTGTCGTAAGTAGGGTACCTACAAATGGCATTTGATAGTGTCTCACTATGATAGGCCACGAGGTGGTCATGCTGAGTGATGATTGTGCCCACAACATAGTCTAAAGCATCTATTTCAATCTCAAAGGGTTGTTGTAGGTCAAGCAATGAAAGAACTGGGGTGGATCACAAGTGTTGCTTCATATAATCGAGTGATTTCTGTTGGGACAGGCCCCACAAATTGTTTTCCTTACCACCACCTATGATTATTTGATTGAGGGCCCATGCAATATGGGAGAATCCCAACACAAACCTGCAATAGAAATTGGCAATGCCTATAATCTGTTAAGATCAATGAGCGTGGTTGGGGATGACCAGTCATGGATGACTTGGATCTTGCATGGATCAACATGTACACCATGCACATCAACAATGTATCCTAGGTACTAGACCTTGTCCATGTCGAAGGCACATTTTTCCAAGTTGGCATATAGCTTGTGTTGTCACAGAGTGTGTAGAACCTATTGAATATGTTGCAAGTGTTCTACCCAAGTCTTATTGTAGATGAGGATGTCATCCAGATACACCACCACAAAATGATTAGTGAAAGTTCGCAAGATATCATCTATCATCCTCATGAAAGTTGTTGGGGAATTTGTCAAACCAAAGGGCATGACCAACCATTCAAAAAGACCTTATTTTGACTTGAAGGCAATTTTAAATATATATGTCTATTATATTGGTACCTAATGGTATCTAGACTACAAATCAATCTTACTGAATTATTTCCCCCCCTTGAGTTGATCAAATAGATCGTCGATTCGGGGAATCGGGTACTGGTTCCTTACTGTGATTTTATTTAGGACTCGGTAACCAATGCAGAGTCACCAAGTCCCGTCCTTCTTTTGCACCAGCACGATTGGGCTTCCACAAGGTGATGAGTTGGGTTGGATGTGCCCCTTGTGGAGAAGTTCATAGATGTGATGATTTATATCCTTATTTTATAGTAGAGAGAGGCTATAGATCGTCCCATTGGGTAGCGATGTATCGGGGGTCATAATGATGGGATGCTTAACCTGAAAGTGAAAAGGTACCCTAGTAGGTGATGAGAAGATATCTTTGTATTCTTCCACAACCTTATCTACTTGATTATGTTGCGTGGAGAGGTTGGCCATGGAGGCCATGGATGTGGATGCAACCTTTCGCTCACTCTGAGAGTGAATCACGAAGAAGACAAACTTCTCGGTATGAGAAATGACCCTCCTGCATTGCATGACTGAGATAGAGGAAATAGCACTAGGTGGGACTACCTCAGGAATCCTATACAATTTCCCATTCAACGTAATAATAACATTGAGAGGCCTAGACTCATATACAACATAATGTTTCCATAAATAAGGTTGGCCCAAAATAACATCAAAAACTTCAAGGGGAGAAACATCACAAAATACCTCATATTTGAATGGCTTGATGTCATATGGTAGGCGACACTATTGGATGAAGAAAAGATTGATTCATTAACGAAGCCATCAGATGGTGTAGGGATGCGGGTGTGGTGTTTTTGGCAGGGCTAGCTACTTGATGACCTCTGCTGAGATGAGGTTCTTATGGATATCGCTATCAACTATGAAGTGCAACGTAGTTCCTTATACCCATATATGTGAATGAAAGAGGCACTATCCTTCTTCTGGCTCATCAGGTTCACTGAGTTGGATCTTGGTGGTATCAACGGTGGCACTAGATTTAGCGTCAATGATTTGTCTCCCCTTTTATGGTTCTGACTCACAGTCAGAACCTGCATCTGATTGATAGGATTTTACCTCAACCACCAATGAACCTTTGAGTGGAAATTAGCAATGTTATGCCAAGGGACCTTATGGAAGTCGTACCACTTCCCGGTATCTTTCTTCGTCTTCCTGTTGTCCTACTTTGCTTGCAGCTTGGACTGGATGTCCTGAGGTTGCCCATATTTTCTCTATCTTTTTTTCTACAGGTTGGGGATGCCCTTTCCCTGCTTCTTCTGTGAGGGGTTCCTAGACCCAAACTGTCGTGTCTTTTGTTTCAGCTTCTGCTCGATTTTGACAACATAGGATAGGCCACGCCCAAGGAAGAGATGTACAAAAACTCCATTTATGTCTAGATGTATCTATGCAGAACATTGTGGTACTTGAGCACTAGATGTCGCTTAGAATATTTGATACCCATCTTGGTAAGCAAGGTATGGAAGAAATTAGTGAAATCTAACACTGTTTGGTCTCTTTCCTTCCATAGTGTGGTCCATCTTGTATACAAATCATCATAACTTCCAACATGATATTATTGTTCCTTAATGGAGTCCCTGAAGGAACCATAAGTGGGTGCAATTGCAAATAATGTGGATCCCTCTATTTATTTTTCCTCATAGAAAGTCTCCACCAATATTTGACATGGGGGATGGCCTTGAGGAGTGAAAATGTAATATTTTCTCTATCGAAAAAGTTGTGAATAGAAAAATACCCTTCTAGAAGGTTTAACCATTTATCTATAGCATCTGCATCTATTTGAACTTCAAATATAGGAATATAAAAATTGATTTGTACCATGAAGGGGGCGACACCTCTGCTTGAGGTGGATGTGTCTCTTGTCTAAAGTTGTCGAAGGTTTTGTGCAAAATTGTACATCATCTCATTCCTCTGTCGCTCAAGGGCTTCCTCAAGAAACATTTTGAAAGGATATCTTGTCCCGTAAATTTATTTTCTCATGCCATGGACAGTTTATTGGGTGTGAGAGAGAATTTTTCCTCAAGAGAAACAAGCTCGAGACCCAACTCTCTATACCCTGATCGTGTCGGGGACATGCATTAAAAAAATGACAAAGAGCAGACCTCTCTAATACCAATGATTCATATTTATGAGAGGAATGAAATGAAACCATAGATTTGTAATATTAAAATAGAGACATAGTGAACAATAACATAGATATAATAAAACTTGACTTCTATTAAATAAGAAATATGATGAAAACTGTAAAATGTAGACTTAAAACAAGCTTGCTAGAATGGTGGTGGCTTATCTCTGAGAAGAGATGTGACAGATACGCTCCTTTGCAAGAAGATGAGTACAATGAGGATCTAAAGGAATTTTTACAATAAAAATGAATTCCAAAACCCTATACATCCAAAAACCTAACCCTAGGAGATCAATCGCCAAAAGTCATGTGGGCTCCGTTGGGGTAAATTAGTATGTCAACTTCTTGGAGTCGTAACTTTTGCATACGATCTATGTTTAGGGTGAAAAATAGCTTGTTGGAAAGGTATTGATGAGGATCTTCATCCAGGAGGATAAAACAAATACTTTGGCCATCATTGAGGTTCTTGATCACAAAAAATGTCATTTAGGCCCTCAAAATGGTCACGAAAGTTCAGGAACCAAAAAACTGCTAAAAATAGTAAGTTGCCAAAAAATTGTTTTGAGCATGTTGGAAAATGTGGGTGGCCACTGAGATCCTCTTGGATCAACAAAGGACATAGCAAGGATGGACCACTTCAAGACAACCAATCCAAGCCGTAAATAAAGAAGGGTACTAAGAATATGAAGAAAGACACTGGGAAGTGGTGTGAATTCCCTAAAATCCCATGGCATAACATCGATGAGTGTTTCTCGAAGCAGTTGTTGGTGTTTGAGTTTAAGTCCTCATAGTTAGAGGTAAGTTCCAATTCTCAATCAGATCCGGAAAATGGGAAGTGGATCATTGATGTAGAACCTAATGCCACTATCGCTATACTAAGGTCCAACCAAGTGAACCAGAAGAACTGGAGGAAGGTGAGCGCCTTTTTCACTCGCAGATGTGGGTGAAGGGGATTTCACTATATTTCAATGTCGATAGTGCAAGCCAAAATAACATGATATCAATAGAGTTCATTGAGAGGTTGGACCTACTGATGACACCACACCTGCAACGCGACATCGTCAGGGGGCTCTGCCAAGGGAGAGACCTTCCTGTCAACCAACATTATCGTCTGCCCTATGACATCAAGCCCTTCAAGGATGAGGTATTTCATGATATTTTCCCCCTTGAATTTTGTGATGTTATTTTATGCCAACCATAATTATGGAAACTCCATGCTATATATGATTCTAGACGTTGAAGTGTTAAAATTAATTTGGGAAGACAATTGTACAGGATACTAGAGGTAGCTTTTCCTACCACCATTTATTTGATCTTTGATAAGAAATGCAGGAAGTTCATTTCCTAGACCAAGAAATTTTTCTTCTTCATGATTCACTCTCAATGTGAGTATAAGATCATTGCCACATCCATGGATTCTACACACGACCTCTCCACGTAGAAAAAAAAAGTGGACAAGGTCATGGAAGAATACAAATACATATTCTTCTCACCCATCGGGGTACCCTTGCATTTTCATTTCAAGCATTCAATTGATCTAACCCCCATGAACTGCTACCCAATGGGACAATATATCGTCACTTTCTAATGGAATATGAGGAAATCAAGCATCATATCCAAGAGTTTCTTCAAAAGGGGCACATCTAACCTATATCCTCACCCTATGGAAGCCCGATTGTACTCGTGCAGAAGAAATATGGGACATGGTGACTCTATATTGACTATAGGTCCCTAAAAAAAATCACATTTACAAATTGGTACCCAACATTCCCCAAATTGATGGCATTATTGACCAGCTCAAGGGGGCCAAGTACTTCAGTAATATTGATCTGAACTCTGACTACCACCAGGTCCCAATAGAACAGACCGATGTATGGAAGATTTCTTTCAAGTCCAAAGAAGATATTTTTGTTAGACAGTTGGCTTAGGTTGATGGATAGTTAGTATGGATTGTTGGTTGTCATTGATGTCAACCATTGGAGATTCATATTTTAGATTGATGTCAACCCTTATTGATTGATGTCAACCCTTGGAGGAAGTCTGGTAGTGAATTCCTTCCAATTGCAGCTCGAAAACAAAGGAAGTTGGTGCTTCCAATGAATGTAATTCTTCAAGACATATAAGAAAAAGCATTATGCGTTTTTCTCTCACTTTGGGTTTCCATGTAAAACAATTATGTACCATGCATGTGTGTTATTTCTCATGTGTTCATTGTTTATTTAATATGAAACTATTGGATGATAATTCTACAATGATATAACACTTGCATTTTATGGTGAAAAAGGATTACATTTCTCTATTACTGATTCATCCCCCCTCTTAGTAATCCAACAATTTTCGAATGGATAATCATACCCTTTGGTTTAACCAATGCTCCAACAACTTTCATGATGTTAATACACGTATATTACATCCATTCACCAATTCTTTTGTGGTGGTATATCTGGATGACATCCTCATCTCTAGAAAGACTTGGGAGAAACACTTGCAGCATATTCAACAATTCCTTCACACTCTGCGACAACACAAGTTATTTGCTAACTTGGAAAACTTCTCCTTCAACATGAACAAGTTCCAAAACCTATGCTACATTGTTGATGAGCATGGTGTGCATTTGGATCCAGTGAATATCCAGGTCATTCGTGACTAGCCAACCCCAACCACATCGACCGAGATTCAATTTTTTTTACGACTTGCCAACTTCTATCGCAGGTTTGTATTGGGATTCTCCCATATTGCATGGGCCCTCGGCCAAGTGAACAAGGGTGGTGTCAATGAAAATTTTGTGTGGGGGAATTAACAACAACAATAATTTGATGATCTAAAACATCACTTGTGCTCAGCTCCAGTACTCTCCTTACCCGATCTGTAGCGACCTTTCGAGATTGATACTAATGCCTCAGACTATGTTGTGGGTGCATTTCTCACTCGACATGGTCATCCATTGGTATATCATAGGGAGACACTAATATATGTCATCCAAAAGTACCCCACATATGACAAATAAATGTATTCCATTTTACAAGCATGACGCTAATGGAAGCATTACATTCTTGGGAAGGAGACAGTCATCAACACTAATCACAAGCCTCTACAATTCATATAGACACAAGGAAAATTATAGAATGAATACCATCATAAGTGGTCCACATACTTGCAGCAATTCCATCTCAACATCAAATATAAGACAGGTAGCACCAATCATGTCATTAACTACCTCATTCAACCTCCAGTTGTGGACAGGGAGCATCAATCACCATGATGCTCCACTATTGTGCACATGAGGCCTCTAAGTGGCCCCAACTCTATAAGAGTGATCCTAACTTCACTACCACGTACCACCTACTGGGTACCGAAGAAACTGTCACTGAATTTCACCTTTAGGATGGAATTTTATTCCAGGTCGTCCACCTCTGTGTTCATTCAAGAAAGCGGGTGAAGTTGATTTGGGAATCTCACTACAGTCGGATGGCAGGACATTTTGGCATGGAAAAGACCATGGAAGTACTAAAGAATAATTTATATTAGCCAAAAATTTGATAGGATGTTAGAAAGTATATCATGTCACGTACTGCATGCACCATTGCCAAACTAGCCACTAATAATCAAGGAATATACACCCACCTACCTACTCCTGACATGCCTTGGGAATCCATCTTGATGAACTACATGTCGTACCTTCCTTCAACCAAGTAAGGCAATGACTTTTTTTTTGTGCTTGTTGATCGATTTTATAAGATGGCCATTCTAACAGCCTGCAAAAAGATTATCACAATGGAGGCCACATCCAAGCTCTTCTTCAAACTGGTGTGGGTACATTTTTGGATACCACATACCATCATCTCATATCGGGACAATAGGTTTCTCAGCACATTTTTTTCAAGTCTCTGGTCACTATTGGACACCAAGCTCACCAAATCCACTCCCTTCCACCCCCAAATTGATGGCCAGACAAAGTTCGTTAATTAGATGATCACTCATATCTTTCGCATGTACAACTCTAAGCATACACACACATGGGATGAGAGTCTTCCATGTGTTTAGCACAACTATAACATAACTCTCCATAGCTCGACCGACCACAACCCCTTTCAAGTGGGGATGGGATTTCAACCTTCGGGTCCCATTAATGTCCCACTACCCCTTGCGACAACACAAGCATAATATTCCCATGTTCATTCTGAGGCCGACAAAGAAACCAAGTTCATTGAACGAATACAACACATTTGACAATAGATCCATAACATTGATACAGGGAAAATCCCCCTATATTGGGTCTAAGGTAAAGGCGGAGAAATAACTCCATTAAAATATTGTTCTACCCTTAATCTACCCCAAAACCATCTAAACAAAGTGACGAGAGAGAAAGGAAAGATATTTAATGAGGGAACCTTTAATCCTTGTGGTTGGTGTAGACCTCTTTCGCTTTTTGTCACCTCCTAGATCACAGATCTCCTCCCAAAGCTAACCTGTAAAAGGCTAGGAATACAATGCAACAACATATGTAATCTCTACTGATCACTTTAAAAGTTTACACATAGATATAAATGCATAGATTAACAAAAGCATGTAAACATAGGGTTTTGGGACAAGGATGAACTCTTTTATTCAAGTTCAAGATAAAAAGGATTATAACCTTCACTGGAAACTACTCCATGAACCAACTCTGGGATCCTCTGTCGTGGCTGCAAGTGCATCAATCCCACATTAGATTCTTGCAACCAACATATCACTAAGGGAAGGAGGAAGGGTTGCATAAGGATAAAGGCTAAAGGAGAAGGCTGAGGCTAAAACTCAGAATGGGATGCAAATATTAGGCTAAGAAATGGAAGGGATTTTGGCAGAGTTTTCTTATTCTCTTGATCATGTCCATAAATGAATCCCCAAGACCTCTTTTTTGTATGAGAAAAATATGGTTATTCGGTTTGGGGATGGGATACAAGGGGTAAAATGGTTAAGAAACCTTTCATGGCCCGTAAACTACGTCGAATTCAGTGCAATTTTGTATTTTTTCCAACTTTTGGAGGTAAACACGGGCTAACTAGGATGAAGCATGCGTGTGTACATGGGCTAACTATCATACAACACACATGTGTATGTGGGATTTTAGTGAAGTAAGGAGTGCACACTATCCAAAAAATAGTTTTTTAAAAGGAATCCTCAGTAGTATCTTGGAAAAGTATGCAAATGGAAATGTTAATATCTTGTATGCATAGATAAGGGATTTTTGACTATAACAGATGCCCCTAATGTGCGAGTCCAGAAGATAAATTGATGGCTGAAATACATTGCAATATCTTTACATAGTGGGAAGACACATATTTTAGTGAGCCTAAGATGAGTGTTCATGAGCATGCCATATGAAAAATAATGATAATATCTCCAAGGTGGGCATACTCATGCTTAGGATGAACTAAGAACGGATTCCAATCAAGTAAAATATAGATCCATGTCATATATGACTACTAGACAAAATATAAATGTCCATATAAAGTGCAACCATGAACAATACACAACGAATATACATCTGAAGATATACAAGTACAATATGATATGCATCTTCAAGAAGCATTGATTCCTGTGGCTGGAGATGAGGACTTCATAGCTCGAGAAACAAATTCAAGATCTTCAAAAGCTCAGGTAGGAGTACAATAGGAGTGTAAGACTCACTAACCTGAGGTCTTCGACATGTTGTTGGGGAAATACTAGAGAATATCGATCATCAGACATAGAACTTCATTGATTTTGAAGTCGAACTTGACTGGACTCTTGGGATGGATGACTCATGAAATTCAAGAGATAAATTGCAGAATGGACGACTTAGGTTGGATAAGACTTCCCTTGAACAAAATCATGACAAAATGATGGGACTTAGGTAGCATACTATTGACATAAGTTTGTGATATAGGAGGCATCACAAACTCTCCATATGTTTGGAAGAGTAACCAAATGGAGGAGGACACAACTCTATGTAACGAGAACAACTTCCTAAGGTCATAATATATCCAAATGATTAGAGAACAAATGGAAATATGTGCATTTTCCAAGGGCGACTATCTTGTTGCCAATAAAAGAGAATGCATATTCTATCCCTTCTTTTTGAATATATGAATTTTTTTTTTTTTTTCAAATTTTTAACGAGCTTGAAAAAGAATAAAAGAATGCTATGTTACAAAGGAGGAACGAATGTCACAGGAAATAAAACTAGTTCCAAGCACATGGAACATACTCATGCTCGGTGCAAGGAGACATGTGCATGATAAGGACACTTGGGAAGATTCCTCCATGGGTCAAGGTGTCAGATCACAAGGGAAAAAAGTGCTACGAGGCTTGCATTTAAGGAATGATTTGAAGGTTTAGTTCATAGCAACATGAAGTCAGCATTAGGCCAAATATGCAAAGATGAGGCATGCAATGTGATTAAGTATGAAACAACAAGAATCCTTCCATGTGGAGTTTTACGAGCCCAGAGAAGGTAAGATCGGTGGTTTTTCACGTTTAGAAAGTCTGAAAAAAACTAAAAGAAGACTCCAGAGTGTTCCTTTTTAGTAATTAGTCTAGTCGGTTTGAAAAAGGGTTAAACTTATACTGAAAGGACATCTCTTCAAGACCATTTTAACGAGTGTGACTGAGACAAGATCACTCAGTTATCTTTTCAATTTTATGGAGTCTGAAAATAACTTAACTATCAACTCACAACCTTTTTCTAAGTTTAGTCTCCTTTGACCGAAAAAGTATAAAATATAACTTATGATAACTCTCCAGGTGAGACATGTCTCCTTAGGCATACCTTTTTCCTGGATAATATATTGGCCGGAAAAAGGGATAAACTTATGCCAAATAGATATTCCTTCTAGACCAATTAACGAGTGTGAAAGGAACAAGGTCACTCAATGATATTTTCATATTTAGGGAGTCTGAAAAGAGATTAACTATGGACTCTGGGGGGGTTCCTTTTTGATAGATAATATCCAAGACTCGAAAAAGAGATAAACCAAAACCAAGGAGAATGGCCCTTTCTCAAAAATTTAGTCACTCGGGCCTGAAAAAGGGTTAAACTTACGCCTGAGAATACTCTCCTAGAAAAATGAAGCTCCCGGGCCATACCTGTATTCATAAATTAACCGTCTAGATCGAAAAATGGGTAAAATATCACTGAACAGATATGCCTTCAAACTTTAGTTTGACAAGTGTGAAGGGAAACAAGATCACTCGACAATATTTTCAATTTTAGAGAGTCTAAAAAGGGCTTAAAGAAGACTCCAGGGGGGCTTATTTTCTTAAGTAATCTAAACAAGACAGAAAAGAATAAAAAATCTCATGTTATATGTTTCTTTCAAAGTTTAAGCGAGCCTGAAAGAAAACAGACCATGATCATAGGGAGTCCCTCGGGTATGAGCCAAAAACGATGAAGAAGAATGGGGCTTCGATATACAATCATGGAAGGACTAAAAGGACTCCCAAGCCTATGGATAAAAGTCTCAACATGGATGCCAAAATATAGCAAAGGATCTACCTAGGGCATCCATGTAGAGGAAGGCTCTACCACCTAATTACGACACTTCTAAAACAACATAGAAGGTTTTGTGTCACACTTTGGTGGGATCGATCTAATGGCAAAGTGAAAAAGTCAACGATATGAAAAATTCAAGGTGATGAGAACCTAACCTATATGCAAATGTTGAAAAACAACTTTTACCACGGGATGATATGAGTGTAATCTGTCTCACGAAAACACCAAACCAAAAGAACAAGTACATTAGAACGACTCAAAGATCTCTCAAAAAAGAAACTTAAGTACTCACTGAGCCAATAATAGGAAAAAAGAGGACTAAATTGGGGGGAAAAGGGCCAAAAAAGCCTATAAATAGAGGTAGAAAACTCATTTTAACCATTGCAAATTGAAAAATAACCAAAAAGTAAAAAAACCCTCTTCTTTAAAACGCGAATTTGAGGAGCTATGGTGGATAAAAGATCCTCAAACCTGAACCAAGTAAGTACAAATGACCTTTATTTTCATTTTCATTCATTATTTGTTGCTTGTATTATTGTTTGGAGGGTGCACGCCCTAGTAAAAGGGTAGGTCCTATGTGTACACGGGTTGTCCATGCCCAACACATGTATGTACGTGGGAAAAGTAACACTTAGCCTGCGTACATACGCGACTGTCTTAAAGACAGCCCCCATACATATCTTTTATCTTTCAAAAAATATGAAACAAGGGGATAACCTCAAAAAAACATTGCAACAGGATGTATGTTCACTAGCGAGAGAGGGAATATGAAGAGTTAGATGTCTTGGTAGAGGAGGATATAAAGGCCATTGCCATGCTTAAGCAATGTGGTATGTGGAAATTTTTTCAGTTTCCATTCATGAGGGCACAATCCAGGATACTAAACCACTTAATAGAGTATCGGTATCCATATGCAGAGGCCTTCATGCTAGAGGGCCAATCATTGACTCTAGCAACAGAGGATATTTACATTTTGACCGACCTCTCCAGAACAAGGAAACCGGTCAACTTGAGGAACATTCCTCCAGGACCGCACAACATAGAGGATTACATTGGGATGTATTGTGAAGCTAACACCGAGAAAGTAGGATCTCAGGTGCCAATTCACAACATTACAAGCCTCAATATTCATATAGTACTCTATATGATTAGGAGAATCATAGGATCCACAACACTTCATCAGTCTTCACATGCACAGATGCATTGTGTAGCTCAATTTCTAGATGCCACTATTTTTTACTGGAGCACTACAATGCTCACATACATGAAAAACAAATTCACTGACTTTCGAAGAAGAATGAACCATAACTTCAGGTTCGAGACCATGTTGTGTGATTTCTTTTTCAAGAGAGTTCCAATCCTTAGTCCAAGGGAGACATTACAAGTCCATATTGCCTCCTTTTTGGCATTATGTAATTGGGAAACTTTTTCACCTCGACAGGGTGTGGGGAGAGTACATGAGGCCTTTGATGACAAATTTTTTGACTAGTGAGCCTATCAGATTCTTGTGATTGAGGACTACCCCTACATAAGGATCAGTTTCATGAGGGATCCTGATATGCCTATGCCCCCTAGAAAGAAGTGTGAATAGATAGGTAAACACATTTTAAAGTTATTTTATTTATTTTTTAAAATTTTAAATCGTATCCTTTTTATGGTGATGTCAAAGTACTAACTCAATGATCTGTCATATGCATATGTGGGACCAATGCGACTGGATGACTTCACCCGGACCAGGCATCGTCCTTGAGCAGATGTCGAACCAACAGCAGCAGGAGTACCAGTAGTTATAGGAGGACTACCAACTGGAGAGGCTGAGAGAGTATTGCGATAAGTAGAGAGGAACCCGATAGCTCTCACTCATGCAATGTCGATGGAAGAGATAGAGGACCTTCCCCTGATCATGAAGACAGATGTTGTAGGGGTACCTAGGACTTGGTTTCAGTTGTTTTAACGTATTGTGAATGTCGTAGTTCATTATACTAGGGCCAACAAGCCTAGTCCATATTTATTACTGGACCAAATATGTGTCGATGGCACCTTTTGTACTCTATTATGTAGTGAGGGCTTGAGCCCAGTGATGTATACCGGCTCTATTTGAAGCTTTATGGCCCACTTTTGTACTTATGACATTATTTTTGGACACATTATTATATATATACATCTTTTTTCCTTATGGATAAACATTTTGTACAAAAGTATTTGCATGTTCATGTATGTGTGTGCTTTTACTTTTATGTGTGAGAAATATGTCAATCTAATACTTGATTAGCCAATGTATCAGTTAGTTGATTAGTTCTCATAGGAACATGAATATAAGTAATATAATAAAAATAGCGTTCTAAGAGATGAACCCTAAGGAATCATTGGTGAAGGGTGGGATCGTAGACATGGTATACTCCATTTAACTAAGACATGACCAATTGAGAATATAGATAAACCCGGGGGTGAGAAATACCATGTGCCAAGGCATCACGTAGTAATTCTATTACGACATTGTACTCAGCAACATTATTGGTTTCTTCACCCAGAAAAATACCTCCAGGACACATCAACTGACCAAAAGGTGTAAAGATCACCCAAGTTGCGAAAGAAAGCCTCCAAGTGTGTCAGCTAGCACTGTCTGCAAACCCAACACAAAACTCAGATTCCATTGACATTTGTCACAGTGAAAAGAAAACACAATAAACTACACATCCATAAAAACAAAAGACAAGATTGTTTAAATAAATCTATACATTATATACAAGAAGTCATGCTTAGGTGACCGATATAAGTGTAATACTTATTAATGTAGAGCCCATTTATAGGCTCTGATAAAGAGTTACCCTCGAAATCAACCAATTGATAGGCATCCTTTTCTAAAACCTTCTTAACAATAAACAGTCTGAACCACATGGGTTTGAACTTTCCTGCCCCCAAGGGATATTTATCTTGGTCATAGACCAGGACAAGATTTCCTTTGAAAAAAATCCGAGGGAAAATGGACCGATTATACTGACACTTGACACATTGTTTGTGAGCCTCGTTGGCCAAGGTTGCATCTTGATGCTTCTCATCAAGTTGCTTGAGATATAAAATACACTCTTCAAGTGGTGTAGTGTCAGGCAGTAGTTCCACTACCGGATTAAGAGAAGGGATTTGGAAATCTATGGGAAAGATTGCCTCCAGACTGCAAACAAGTTGGAAATGAGAAAAATGGATATCATTCTTGAATCAGGTTTGATAAGACCAAAGTGTTGAGTACAACATCAGATGCCAATCTGACTTGGCCAAATTGATCATTCATTGAAGAATAGTCTTGAGAGACTTATTAATAGCCTCCACTTGACCATTATCCTATGGGTAGTAAGGTGATGAATGTTCATGCTTAAACCCTATTTTTTATGTTAACTCGAACATCATCTTGTTCTAGAAATGACTTCCATGATCTGTGAAAATATCCTTCGGAATACTGAACCTGGCTACAATCTGGTTAAAAAAAAAAATTAAATTTGTTTCCCCGTCATTGTTGAATGTCGACATATCTTCGACCTACTTAGTAAAGTAGTCTACTGTGACGATGATATAGCGATGTCCCCTAGCTGAAACTAGGTGGCATGTAGTGAAATCAATCCCCTGCTTGGTGAAGGGACCAATAGAAATAACTGGGAACATGGGAGTTGGGTGTGCCCACATCTTCCAAGAGAATATCTGGCACGGGTGACACTTCTTGACCGCCTATACACAATATTTGATCAATGAGGGCCAAAATTATTCAACATGGAGAATCTTTTGGGTTTTTTCCAACCCATAAAGGTGACCACCACATGCTCGTGTGTGACAATCATTTAACACAAGTTATGTATCTTCGTGAGTGAGACATCGATGGAGAATGAAATCCACTCCTTGACGATATAAAGTATTATCAAGGATAAGATAGTTCCGCGCTTGATGGCATATTCGTCGACCCTCATTACGAGAAGTAGAAGATGGGCACTTCAACTTCTGAAGATGCACAAGTATATCTCCATACCAAGGGTCCGAATATGCAATAAGGAAAATATCCCCATTAATCAGTGACTCTTCGGGAAAATTATTACCACTCTCAACCGGAAGTTCCAAGATTATTTTAGCAAAGACCTTTTAGACTTTGTCCAAATAAAATCCAAGTCAAATTTTTGCAGGATGGCTATCCATCGATTGATTTTCCCATAGATGACCCATCGTGTTAACACATATTGAAAAGGGTTCATGAAATCTACGATGGTGGTCTTGCGAAGTAAGATGTATTGTCGGAACCATTGGACAACATGAACAACTGCCAAAGAAAGTTTATCAACATGTGTGTAGTTTATTTCTAGTCCTACCAAGCATCAACTAATATAGTAGATAACATGCTCTTCGAGCACATCATCCTCTTGGACCAAGACCATGCCAATAGTAGACTTTGTGGCAGCCAAATACAACAAGAAATAATTGCCATAATATAGAGGACTGAGCAGAGGGGCAGACGTCATAGCACATTTCAGGCGAATCCGATAGTAGCGACGCCTCTCAAAGATAAGCTGTAAATGGGTGGGATGATTGGATCTCTTACAAGAACGTGATGCAATATCATAAATATACGCCTTGACTATGTGTTTGAGGTTGTGGAAAGAAAATGACATGGCCCACTGAAAGGCCAAAAGGCATTTTTCTATACGCTAATGTACCCCAAGGACAAATAAATTTTATTTTTTATTGGTCCTCAATCTTGATCTGAATCTGGTTGTACCCGAAAAAACTGTCCATAAAATAAAATACCTCACAACTCGCACATTCATCGACAATCTGGTCAATGAATGGGGTTGGAAAATTATCTTTTGGGAAAACTTTTTTCAGGTCATGAAATTCCATATACATGTGGATCGTACCTTAACTTTTGTTAGTAGGAATAGGGTTCGACACCCATTTTGTCAATTGCATAGGATAGATGAAACCGTCCTTTATGAGTTTCTCTACCTCATCGTTGATCATCACTGCCTTGTGAGGATTGACTGGGTGAATATTTTTTCGGACATGCTTAACATCGGGGTAAGTTATGATCTTGTTTCCAATGATACATGGGTCAATGCCTGACATCTCCTCATAATACCAAGAAAATATGCCACAAAAATATTTAAATAATTCAGTGTAGATTTGAATCTCTTCGGGGGAACAATCTTCTCCGATGAAGATGTTTTCCACAACACCATGGGTTCTAGAGATACCAATATGAATTATTTCAGCTATACTTTCCATGTTTCCCTCGGCATAGACTCCATCCGTGGCAAGAGGGTTAACAAGACAAAGATCATCTCCATTCATGGTCGTAATAAAATTGCTTGCATCTATTCTCTTCAGCTCGGGTAAGAAATGATATATGTGGTGAAGATCGTCCCAAGGTCCATCTGGCCTAGTCATTGCCTCCAAAATCACCTCATTAGAGGGAAAGGCTATGTCCAAAGGATCATAAGAGACGATACATTATTAATCCTAGATAATATTTAGAACGAGATCTAGCTCCTTTGGGGGAGATGGATAAGGGTTATTCGAGGCTTGCTGAACAATATTGTACATAACATTAGCAGCGGATAAGGGTGTAGCCATTCCAAGGTGCCCTATCCCTTCCATCGAAGTCAATGGGGAAGGTAAAATCCAAGGGTCATTAAAGTAACTCATTCTAAAAGACGTGAATTTAAAAATCATAGCCTTTGGATGGTCGAGGATAGCTGAAATAAAATTGACATCATTAGTAGGCGGTGGATAATCAAAATTCCCCATTAAAGATGGAAACAATTTGGCACCTAAGTTGACAGTACCTAGTTGCGAGTTGTCAATCATCGGGACCATGGATGCCCCTGATGAAGGGTCAGGATGGGAAAAGGATAATTGATTAATGGTTATTATTTGGCATTCGTGAGGAAAACATAAGACCCGAAAAATGATGGACACAACTACTATCATAGCCTAGGTCCAAATTTTCCCTAACAAAATATTTTAGTCGAGAGGCGCGTCAACTACTTCTACTTCGACGCACACAGTTTTTCCCTCCGTCAAACGTGGTTAGCAATGTGAGTGACGAATACAAATCAAGTTGGCCAATGGCCTTCCAACATTCCAACAATATCACGCAAGTCGAGGCACCCTAATCAACCACCATACATAAAATATTCTATGTCAATGATTTCATGGCATAAACCACTACTATATGAAAAGCGATGTGGTGAGGAAGACGAGGTTTATAATTTGTAGGGTCAAAAACAATCATTCATGAGTTAGTAATATTGGTTTCTCCTAAGGCATACAACAATGCTTTTCACTGTGAGGGGAAACTCGAGAGGACCTCCAGAGAAGACATTGTACAAGGAGTTTGTGCCAGATCCTCCACGACGAATAAATTCTAAGAAACCCTTCCATTCAGGTTGTGAGAATCATTTTTTAACACACCCTTAGGGATGCGAGTCATAGTTTCTCCCACAGTCTAATCAATTTGAAGAGGAGGAAGTGGGTTGGGGGCTTCTTTTCCCTTCTCAGCAAATTTTGGAATTCAGTAATTATGAGCCCTAGTCTGTAGATTAGCTTTGGACTTCATCATATAAACAATTGCAACTCCATTGTTAGAATTAGTTGTGGGGGCTCCCTGATTTTCCCCAGGCACGTTCATGGATGAGGAAGCTTGAGTCAAATTTTTCCCTTGTGGAAAAGGGTTGGTTAACACAGCGAGTTGCGGCTGTGCCAATAAATTTTGGGATTCCTTAAGCTGAGAGAATTGGTGAGTTAAGTGGTCGTTCATGCAAATATTACACGAAAATTTCACCTTACTCTTTTCATTTTTTTCCTCACCTGCATTATTCACAACCTTCTTATCCCCCTTACCCTTCTTTTTTTTGGATTTCCTCTTTCCCTCGATTTTCTGGTTACCCTTGGGATTTTTTGATTACACACTGTTTATATCCGATGTTTGGGTTACGGGGGAAACCGAACTAGGATTTTGGCTGGCCATAGTCTATTGAATCGATAACTATTGTAACTGATTATTCAACTGATATGTGGTCTTTCTTTGTGTTGAGCCTTCTATGTCGTTGGCATGAGGCCTAGACTTATGTTTGGTCTTGTCAAAAGTCAACCATAGTGCATCAGGAAGGATCTCGTACAACATATCGGATATAGATTAAATTAACTCCAGTTGTTGGGCTCTCATGATCAGAAAAAACCTCGGACGTCGCAACAACTTTGGGAACACAAGGCACCAAGGAATTTAGGAACCACTCGAGAAAAAATGCGGGAGGAACCTTAACTTTGCTCAAACTCTTTCTTCATCGCCATTCTCAAATGTGATCTGAGATATGGATGGCTTTAATTTGCTCAAATTTGTCCAACAACTCAGTGTCGGCATCATTTCTTACTAGTAACTGGAAATGGATTAAGAAGACCATATCCATGTCATTAAAGTAAGCATGCTTCAAGCTACTGAACTCAATATACCATTTTGTGGCACCCCCTTTAAGACTGTGTCGAAACAAATGAAATTGAATGGAATCAGCCTTTAACGAGTTGGATGAGCACCATAAATGAAATGTCATAACATGATCACTTTGATCCTCGCCAGGCTTACCTTTGAACTTAGGGATGTCTGAGGGAAACTTAGTCGGCATGGGGAGGCAATGCGGATCATGACATATCAGTTCATTCAACAATCTCAACAATTCTAGAAAATGCAGAGTCACCAGGAAAGGTATTCTAGGTTGTGGCAGATTCAAATGAAAAGAGGGGCATGGATTTTGGTTGGCAACGGGTTGCCAGGAAAAGTTTGGTTGTTGGGTAGGGTTTTGGTAGAAACCATGGTGCCTTGTCCAGTAAAAGGATTTTGTGTATGATTATGCATCATCGTCTTATTTCTATAGTTGGATGACATGTTTTGTGTACATATGTCTCCCTACACAATATTCCAAGGACCTTGGTTGGGGATTTCCCTAGCTGACCCTCCTGACATAGGTATTGAACCCTACGTGGGGTTCCAATGATTGTGGGAGGGGTTTCCCCCAATCGGAATCCCTTGCAAAGGAAATGATCCCTGCCAAGGATTTCCAAGACCTTGTGAGGATTAAACTCCTACCGTCACTCCTTGCGAAGGAATGAAACCTTGCATAGGTTTTGGTTGACCAAAAATAGGGTTTCCCCCTACCAAGATAGCAGACGATTAGAAAGTGTTATTTCCAAATGCACCGAACAAATAAAAAGACATAGACCCTACCAGATTCATGAAGGAATGAGGTCCATGACCCCCCCCCACTAAACAAACTAGATTTTTTGTTAGGCCCGATCGATTTCTGGAAAACACCTCCGAGCAAAGGGGACAAAGGAGGGATATGATCCCCACCGTAAGGGATAGCGTTGAAAAAGGAAGTAGTGGTCGTGACAGATCCTTGTAAGGGAGCATTAAATATCCCTACCCCCATACCAATATTATATGGAGTAGATTAGGTTAGGAATGAACTAGAGTCAAAACCCAGCATCCCATACGAAAAGGGAGCTCCAAACACATTCTGGATAGAGGTAACAATAGTTAGAGTCATTGAAGGGATTGTGCCACTACCCAAAGTAGTGGGTGTCTGGATAGTCATAGTCCTGATAGGTGGAGGTGGGGGAGAAGGAACAACACCTCCCCTCACCATAGCCAAAATGGGAGTATGAGGACTCCCAGAATAAGTAACACTAATTTCTTCCATCGTCGCTCATCTAAAAAACCAACTTTCATGTGAAGTCACCTCAAGAGGGACTATCTGAATAAGGAGCCATGACAATAAGTTAGTGATCGGAGGGTTTGCGGGCCTAAATCCTTCATCTTCAAGGTCAGAAATGGTGGACTCCTTCGGTGAAGGAAAGTATTCTCTAAGAGTTATCTCGAGTATAGTTTCTTGTGGCCCGATCGCTTCAAATGAACCCTCTTGATCTATCCTATGCCTTAGTGGTGGTAGAGGTGGCTCCAAAGTAACTGGTGGTAGGCCCTGAAGCCTACGTGAGGGACGAAGTTGTTGATATTCCACCTTGTGAAATGATCAACCAACACACTAAGTTTGATCTAACATGAAACACAAAGCACACACTAAAAATTTCCTAATGACAAATCAAGAAAACAACTGATTGGTAGGAATAAAAATTACACTAATCGATACTAGAGAAACTTACTAATGCAAGTGTAAATCGAACATGGAAACACCCTTCGTGTATACTCTTCAAAGAAAAATCTTGCGTCTGCCCTAGGTACCGCAGTATACCCCCGCAGTCACCTGTGTAAGTCCCTAAAAACAGGCAACTAGGTCGCTAGCCCACAGTCAGTCACCAAGCGGGTACAGTCGACAATCAAGATGATCGTAATGAGCAGGATAACAAATTATGAAGCCTTTCAAGGGTACCGAAGGAAAATGGTCCAAAAGACAATTGAGGATATCGAATGGATTCGAGTTCCACGAGGCTCTATATTCAAATGTGATCAATGTAATTCCCAAGAACGACCCTCAATATATGATCCCCACTATGCTCAGTCCAGATTTGGAGGGGTTATCCCCTCTATGTTTCCTCATGCGACCTTGTGTTTAGCCCCTGTGTTAGAGGGGGGTCGTGACTGACCCTTACAAAACTAGACTCTGACACTCCCTATCATATACTCTTATGTTTGTTAAAGTATCCTTGAAGAGTTTTCTCTCCACACCTATTTCAAGGCCCTATAGCCTAAACTACTTGGTGAACTCTACAAACAAAAGTCTAGTTGATTTTAAGTGTTAATTGTTGATTTTAATTAGCTTGATTTACTCAAAAGGGTACATATGTGCAACTTATGGTGTTTACAAGAGACAAAAGAGAATAAATAAAAACTTTAGAGCATTTGTGCAAAAGCAAACTAGGTTCTACTATTGAAAAAAGGCTTTTAAATCTTTGCAAATGAATATTTTTTGAAGTAAAGTAGTCCAAGATCCTAAAATGAAATTTTTTTCCTAGAATGTGCTTTTCATTTTACAATGTAGATGCAAACTACTAAACTTTCAAGGAAATATCAAATAAGGAACTTCGGAAATGGAACCCTTTTCTTTTGTAGTAAACAACCTATGCTACAACTACCAAACAAAATGCATAACTAAATGCAACAATTTTTTATTTTTTGAAATGCTTAGAAAATAAAATCACAAGTAAATGATACTTTTCAGTTTTCAAAGCACAAACAATGTAAAAAGAAAATAAACTCAAGACTAACACAGACCCTAAACCATTGCTTTAATGCAAGGATTCACTGGAATCCATGGGAGGATCTAACGCTTATAAGTTTACCCTAAACCTTTAAAGAAAACAAAAGAAAATAAAGAAACAATGGGGGTTCTTTACAAAGTGAAAGATAAACCAAATCTTTAACCCAATCAAACACAATTAACAGAGACCCTAAAGAGTTCCAGAAGGCCTGAGAAGCACAGAGCTTCTTGCTAGGAAAGAAAAAGTATTTTTTGTTAGACCCTTCCAAAACACAGAAACGTGTGTTGTGCTCAAGAAGCTTGCATATGTATGCGGGTTGTATACTATGCCAACCATGTATGTATGTGGGATATACATAGGACAGGGCCTGTACACCTCTGTAAACTTTCAAAAAAAAAAAATAGGTTTGGACAACCAACTAGGCATGGAAGGATGGTAGGCACCTGGAAGGTGACCAGAGACCCTAACTCACTCAGTAACTTGGAAAACTCAAAAAGAAACTGAAAAAATCAAATCAAACCAAAATCTCCCACTAATACCCTAGAGAGACTCCCTAGTGGAGTCACTAATTCTTCTACAGGGAAAATCCTCCTATACTAGGTCTAAGGTAAAGGAAGATCGATAAATCCCTTAAAATATTGTTCTACCCTTAATCTACCCCAAAACCATCTAAACAAAATGACGATATAGAAAGGAAAGAGAGTTAATGATTTCACCTTTAGTCCTTGCGATTGGTGTAGACCTCTTTTGATTGTTGTCGCCTCCTAGATCACGGATCTCCTCCCAAATCTGACCTGTAAAATGTTAGGAATACGATGCAACAACATATGCAATCTCTAATCATCACTTTAAAATTTTAGACATAGATATAAATGTGTAAATTAACAAAAGAATGTAAACATAGGGTTTTGGGACAAGGATGAACTCTTTTATTCAATTTCAAGATAAAAAGGATCACAAACTTCCTTGGAAACCACTCCATGAACCAAGTCTAGTCTCCTCTGTCGTGGCTCCAAGTGAATCAATCCCACATTAGCTTCTCACAAACAACATATCACCAAGGGAAGGAGGAAGGGTTGCATAAGGAGAAAGGTTGGAGGGGAAGGCTAAGGCTAAAACTTAGAATGGGATGCAAATCTTGGGCTAATAAAGGGAATGGATTTTGGAATATTTTTCTTATTCTCTTGCTCATGTTCATAAATGACTCCCCAAGACCTATTTTTATATGATAAAAAGATGGTTTTTCGGTTTGGGGATGGGATACAAGGGGTAAAATGGTTAGTAAACCTTCCATAGCCCGCAAACTCCATCGAATTCCATGCAATTTTATATTTTTTTGCAACTTTTAGAGGTAAACATGGGATAACAAGCATGCAACACGTGTGTGTACACAGGCTATTAGTGTAGCAGGGCGTGTACACTATCCAAAAAATGGTTTTTAAAAGGAATCCTCAGTAGTATTTTGTCAAAGTATGCAAATTGAAATGCCAATGTCTTGTATGCACAAATAAGGAGTTTTGGACTATAACAGACATTTTGTAGAAAGTCAATGCTAAGTACAAGAAACGCCATGATAAACATCGGGTGCCACACAAGTTTTAGGTGGGAGACAAGGTCGGGTTGCATTTGCAGAAAGAGAACCTTACAGGGGCCCATTGGAAGCTTCTTCTACTTCTCTATGGATCTTACACCACCACTAAGGTTGTGGGTGGCAATGCTTTTGAGCTAAGTATTCCCCCCTTACTTGTCCTGCACCCAGTGTTCAATGTGGATCTCCTTTGACCATATTTCCCACCAATATTGGACACATCAAATATTATAGAGTAGTTGACACTGATAGATATCAACCCTGACTTCATGGAACATACATCCATGGATTAGATCAGGGACACTCAGATCAAGGGTACTCGCCAACAGAGGATCCAACTTTATCGATTTGTCAAAGTAGGGAAACTCCTACACCAAGGCAAGTGGCTCACCCGTGGTCAAGCTCAGCAGAAGTTTCCCCATCTGATGGGGGCTCTCAATGCATTGGAGACCATTTCTTCCTAAGGGAGGAGGACTGATCTAGGTGTATATCGATGGCCACCTACCTACTCCACTGGCTCAAAGAACTGTTTTCCATTTTGGCAATGTTTTCATATTTTTTCGAGTCCCAAACTTCTAGGGTCGTTTTGAGGCCCTAAAGGATGTTTTTTTGGCTCAAAAAAACCTATCACATTAACAAAGGAAGATGCTATATAGAATTGAATATGTACTCCTCGTTCATACCTTTCCAACAATGTATCAAGTGCCTGAAATGGAGATTGTATGCAAAATTTACACCCTCGAGAAGTTGATGTATCAAGTACCACCATTGGGGCCCACAAACCTTTTGGCATTTCATCTCTTGTGGTTATGGTTTTGCATGCTTAGGGTTTTCTCATTTATTTTTTATGTTAAAAATTCCTTTGGAGCCTCATCGTACTCATCTTCTTTTAAATGAGCATAGCTGCCACATCTCTTCTCAGAGATAAGCTACCACCATTTGAGCAAGTTTGTTTCAGTCTACATTTTTGCAGTTTCAACATATTATCATTATTAATAGAAGTAAATTTTTACTGTATATTTGTGTATTTATTTTTTATACATTTGTATTTCATTTCATTCCATTTATAAATCCGAATCATTGGAGCTATAAATGCAATTAATATCTCAAAAAAACTTGAGGCATGCTTATATCAAGCCTTTTAAGTACTGCAATGAACTCAAAAGGAGGAGATAAAACAACTCAAGGAAGGTTGCATAATTTCAACAATAAACAAACACATAATAATCCTTTTCCATATTTAATGGGTATAAACCACAACATCAAGTTAGGGAAGCGGGAAACTACAAAAATTCCAAGCGTGCATTTATTAATGGGGAGATATTTTTGTATTGATACTATTTTATGTTTACTTCTATTGGATGTGTCTCATGAAGGCCTGAGAAATAAAACAATAAACATAGTTCAATTATCTATATGGATATATTATAATATTAAAATAAGTACACTTGATCTATGGATTTTAAATATACTATAATTGTCAATGCAGTCCCCCTCAATAGACATAGAAAGTGCACAAACACCTTCAAGGGTAATAGAAGGGATCCCTTACCTATCCAAGGTAGGAAGGCTACTTCACTTGTTGTATGACATGCAACAAACCCTGCACCAAGAAGTACTATGAATTTCTTCTTCTCAACAAAAAGGAGTTGGTGCATCGTAAGAGAGAATGAAAATATATAGCAACAAAATTATCCATATTTTCCATATGCCTTTTCACCCAAACTTCATTACAATTATGGATAGTTACAATGGTTTATAAAATAACAAAGGTATTGTACTACATTCTTTCGTTCTTGTATGCTATATTTAATGTTGAATATGTTATCTCAATACTTTATTAGATTCATATTTGTAGATCATCTAAGAATTATATGGATATCATCCCACATAAGAAGCATGGAGATAATTAGGAAGATGACAAGAAGGAATGGGGGAGAAAAAGGAATGTGGTGGTTGTGGTGGGGAGAAGAGGGGCAGTGGAGAAAACAAAAGGGATGGGGGGGTGATGATAAGAAGGGTGACGATGAATCCAAAGGTGGTGGTGATGATAAGAAGGGTGAATGCAAGGAAAATGAAGTCTATATTCCTAGATATGTTATTGAGTATGTCTTATCAAACCCATTAAAATAAAATAATTTGATAAGGAATAGTTTCATATTGTTGCAACCTTGTATTGTAGTAGTGAAACTAAAAGCTTGTAAATAAGCGAGATTGACTACCAATATTTCCAAATTGCTTAGCTATGTACAATCGATGACCATAAATATTTTAAGATGAGGGGATTTTTCCACTAGCTACTCAATCATGTGATCACTTATGTGAATAAAAGATAGATACAAGGTTATAAGGTATTTGAAACCACAAAAATGAGTGGATAATTTTGCAAAATTATGGTACTCAAAATCCAAACATGGGATGTAGTCAATTAAAAAGAGATATTTTGAAACATTTATAAAGCTACCTTTATGTTAATCTTCACCTTTATAATTTATACCTAATAAAGTAATTTTTTTACTATTTTTTAAGTTGCATAGTGAATCCATTTCCTAATTGGTTTGCAAATATTTCTTTCATAAAACATTTTATCTTAAGAGATATCCAATGAAAGATCAAAGCATTCAAGTTGAATAGAATAAAATAAAATGATGTTATCAACTATGGGTATTCTTTCCTTTTCTTAATAATTAAAGATGATAGAATAAAAAAACCCATGCAAGAAATAAAAATGGGGATTAAAGTACAAACAAATTCCCATGGTTGAACACAAGTAAAGGCTAAATCCAACCAACAAGGAAGTGAAAAATTGCAATACTGATGGTTAAGCCAACTAGGAAGTGGAAGAGTAGAGATATTGATGAATAAAAAATGTGTTCTAGGAAGACCTACATCTCTAGGGAAGTGACAGGTTATGATTTGAGGATATGAAGTCTTATCAATTCCAAAAAATATAAATAAATTGATAGGAAAGAATTATTTAACATCAATCTAAGCTAGGTGATATATCACAACACTAGGTACAACAACTTGAATGGTGGTTGTTTTTCTTCTTTGATGTAGTGTATTATCCTGAACTTTGAAGAGAAGAGATGGATTACGGTGAAGATGTATGCTTGCCTAATTTCTACCATGATTCCTCACATTAGGTTCTACAAATTAAGATCTTCTAACTTGAAAATTTGGTCATCCTTTTGTGCAAGTTCTTTTTTACCTTGTTTAAAATTATGTTGAATTTTCTTCATATCATCTAACTTCATTTATGTTATCCATCTATTTGAGATGAAATTTTCAAACTCTTCCCAAATGTATTGTATTCTAGTGTTTTCATCAATACTTAACCACTAGTCATGAACTTTGTCATTCAAAAAGTGATATATATGAAGAGCATCTTTCCAATTTCGTTCTATAATACTCAAACCATTATTTGTGATGAATCCCCCTTTTATCTCTAGTAAAATATGGTATTATCATCAATTTTTTCTTTAAACACTTTGGGTCTTCCCAAATCCCCTAAATTCCAATATAAAACAATCTTAATAGTTATTTCCAAATGAAAAATGATTTTTTTTCACCCATGTATTGTCCTTTGTCTCTCTCTCTAATTTCTAAAGACTTTGAATCATCCCAGTCATAGCTTCTAATAAAAAATATGTCAATTTCAAGTGTACATACCTTTTAAAGTCCTCATTAGTCCCTGCCTTCAGTAGGAATATAACATTCAATTCATCGTTGAATCGTTATTAGTTGATCTTTGACTTTTTAATATTTTGATGAGTTATATAGTTTTAGATAGGAAAACTTAAAAACTGCACATTATAGTATATAACTTAAAATTAAAAAAAATATTTGTTTTAAATCTGATTGGATATCAACTTTGAAGTGTTATTGTTGGGGTGGCAGCTGGCATTAACACTTCAATATCAGTTTGTACACTTCAATGTTAGTTAGTAAATACAATATGGCATCTAATTGATGCAACTTGGCATCGTTTTAATTAATATACCATGACATTTCTTTGAGGTGGTATTGCATGCAGACATGTGACAGTTTGCATGCAATGACCTGCACTGGTCGTGGAAATCTCTCAAACAAACTACAAGGAAAACTCTTGAATGAATCGAAAACTCCTCCTCTTTCTCCAGAATATCTTCCACAAACTCCTCCTCTTGCTCCAGAATATCCTCTAGATGGTGTTCCAAAGGGCCTACTTATGTGGAAACACTACAAATGTTTCTTGCTCCATAATATCCTATGGATGTTATTCAAATGGACCTATTTCTGTTGAAGCACTACAGACTCCTCTTGCTCCAGAATATATGGTATTCAGATGGACCTATTTATGTTGAAGCACTGCAGACTCCTCTTGCTCCAGAATATATATTGAAGTTCAAAAGCTAGTAGTTTTGGATACATAATCCATTCGAGTCACCTAGGAACCTAACACTACAGGGGGATAGATTTGAGTCATCAACAGACTCTGTTCATATCTGGCCTTTATGTCTCTGAAGAGTGATTGCAGAAGTTCCAATTGGAAAGGACCCATGAATGACTAAGAGGTTACTAGAGATCAACATGCATAATTCTAAGATTAAATGTATAGTATGAACTCGTCTTCTCTTTATGTATCTCCCTAGTTATAGAAATGAGAAATTAGTTTACATTAGATCATTCGAATATGGAGTAGAATATTGGTTGGGATCTAGAAATGGATCTAGAGAAATTGTCACCACTCTTGCTCCAGAATATCCTCTAGATGGATATTCAAAGGACCTATTTATGCCTAATGGAATTTTCCTTCAAAGACAAGATAGACATGGAAAGAAGAAAATAGAAATAGAGACCTAACACATTAGACATGGAAAGAAAAAAATGAGAAAATAGAGACTTTGCACGTCGTCCAGCCCTGATGTCATGTGAAAAAAACATGTAAGTAATAGTACAAAGTAATGCAAGGGAAAAAGAGATTTGACATGGAATTGGATATGTAATAGTAAAATTTAATCTAGGGAGAGATGACTTACCTGTGGTAGATGGAGTGTCTGATGTAGATTCCTTTGAAGACACAATGCAAAATTAGTGCAAGTGGTGAGAAATAAACTATCTCTAGCTCTATGTATGCCATGTAGGGATTGGTTTTATAACATACAATTATAAATCCTTTTCCTTTTCTTTGCTGTTGTTTTTCTTCCTCCTTGCTTTGGATTTCAATCTTTGTTGTTGAGGTCTTCTGTGAAGCATGTGTTGGAAGATTGGTTGTTGTCATTGATGTCAACCCTAGTCATGGGTTTTGGACCGCAAGATTGATGAAGGTATTTGGACATGAAGGAAAATTCACATGCAGATACAACACCCATGGATGGATAGTATACATCATGTTGTTT
>ML778236.1:966431-976693 GCA_009831015.1 Picea engelmannii | reverse complement strand
GTGTTATCCATTAATTTATAATAATCTCAACAAATGTCCATTTCAATTTCATGATAAAAATGAATCAATTAATTAACAATTACCTGCAATATTCTTAATCTTGATCAGAACACATGTGTCATCCACTAGAAAGGTGACATCTAGTGATCCGGTGCTTTTAATTTGTTCTCCTCCATGCAGAATAGTTTTCTCTCCATCTACAATATGTTCCTCTTCGGAGTCATGTGGAGTCCCAGGCTCTGTCTCATCATGCTCCGGCGTGTCATGCTGGTCAAAATCATTGTGCTCATCAATGGATTTGAGGGGAACATCAGGAGGCTCAAAAAGCCTCACTTGTACTTTTCTATGTCGACATTTTTGTTGCATTGGACCATCACTGCTACCTATAGTAGTTGCAGGATTGACAGTTTCCCAATGCACGGGGTTTAAAAACTCCTACAAACGGAAAAATTTACTTTATCAGATCATACAGAAAATATAAAACAAAAAAATGGATATGAAATTGTCATAGCTGATAAAAAATATGTGAAGATGCCACTTACCCCAAAATTAGTTATTATATTTTGTAGCTCTACATTTCTTGCCCTGTCCTCCTATGTCAGGGGTCTTTTGCTAAGAAAACCTAGATATTATATGTTTTCCTTATTCAAGGCCCTCACTACAGTTGTTATTGGATCAGTGAAATAAAATATTTCATCCTCATCAATTGTTGGCACAGGGGCAGATCCATGGTTCAACGCTACAATAGCGCACCAACAAAACCCTAACTATCGGCCCTTTCAGCAACACTTGCGAAGAAGATGAAGTCTCACCCGAGGTACAGGTAGGGGTGGTTGCAGGACTCAAGTTTCTACAACCTTAGTTGGGACACCGATCTGTGATTACAACACTTAACAGAGCACTTAGCACCAACATTTCATCAATATTCAACCACTATTATACTGTGCAGACAGAACAAAACATCGCAGTATTCACCCTGATCTAATGTATATAAACACTTAGCAAAGGAATTATATCAGATATAGAAAATTCAATCACTAAGAAAGTTCATAGGTGTTAGATATAGCATCCAAATTCATCATAAGAACAAAGCATAAACATATCTATCTATTTATATCAAATCACTTTAGCGCATAACATACAAACACATCAGAACATTGCACAGAGCAGAATAACACAGTATTTATGTGGTTCACCCCCACCTTGGGGATACGTCCACGAAATCTTATTCTTTATTGCCTTCATTTAATTAGTCACAAGCACAAAGCCACCAAAATCCTACTCCGCTTGGGATAGGAGATCTGCGCAACTCACTAGATCCTCCTTCCCCAAGTAGATCTAAGCACACATCCTTTTACAATAGATTGCACTTAGCTCAGCAAGTCTCACACAGTATTCACAAAGAATTTACAATCCTTCAGTCACAAAGATCTAGCACGTAGCTTATTGGCTACAATAACATAGATTATACCACTATACCACTATACCACTATATCACTATATTACTTCCTACATTGCCTAGTCTTTTATTTATACTTTACAAAATAGGCCTAACATGGAGTAAACCCATGGGCCAACATCCCATTCCCATTACATTATCCCAAAACCCAAAAAGGACTTGAAATTGGGTTGAGATCTCGTAATCTCCGCTTCGTCTTGCACTCCTCCTTCGACAGCCTGTCGAATTCCCAAAAATGGTCAAACATGACCAAGTATCCCTCAAAACTTACTCAAGGGCCAACAGGCCCCCAACACTCACCTATGACTCGTCCTGAGTCACTCTGGTCTGACTAGTTCTACCTTGAATGCCTCAATCTTGGCTTGAGCTACTTCGACCTATTGTTGTGCTATGGCCTCATTTTCAGAGAACTTCTGGATGATCGCGTCGTTGACTGGTCCCTCTAGGCATTGTTTTGTTGTAGTGGCAACCTGCTCTAGCTCTGCTCCTTGGTCTTCTACCTCTGTAAACAACTGATAGGCCTTATCTTCCACAGGCTAGAGTATATGAGTTATCTCCATAACTCTGCTTTGGATAGTATGGATCTGTTGTTGTGCAATGTGTTGCTCTTGGGAGCACTTCATTCTTTCCACATCTGACAAGGGCTTCAGCTGCGCCTGTATCTTTTTGTCTTGATACTTCGCCTCTTGGAGATGGGATTCCAGTGCTCTTAATTTTGGACTCTCAGCGAGTCTCTCATATGCAAGGGCACTTCAATCAGTGTGCTTCTTACATTCCATGGTAAGATCCTTGACTTGTTCAACTACACTCCTGGTAGTTGCTTCCCTTTGGTCTCTTATATCTTGAGGGGTCTTGAGTACTATGCGTAGATCCAAATCTGTTATGCATTGTTGTAGCTGTTGGATCACTTCTTCAAGTTGCGCTACTTGCTGTGGAATTTTCTCTTCAACCCTTACTTCTATGACTGTCATAGAGCGAAGTGCTCTGTCGACCAGTTCCTTTACTTCGAGTTGATCTGCACGCAACTGTTCCTTTTCTTGTTGTAGCTCGGCTTTTTCCTCATCAAAATTTTCTTGGAGAGAAATCTTTTCCCTTTCTACATAACCGCATTGCTCTACAAGGACTCCATGTACTTGTTCCAAATCCTGGGTGGCTTGTGTTGTTTCTTCTTGCGCTCATCGAAGATGAGCTTTGATTGTATCGGCTAGGCAGTGGAGTTGATATGGCTCATCCCCCAATTCTGGTTCCCTTGGCGCAATGGAGACTGCGCGTCTGGACTGTAGTGCCTACTGCACCCCTTGGAGCTTGACTTCAATTCAATTGTACATATCCTCCTTCTTACCTTCTTATTTCTCTATTATTTCTAGCAAAGCATCGTTCAAGGTTTATATAATGAAATCAAAGTCATCTGAGGTGAGGATAGTCTGCATATTAGTCATGGTGGATTTCGATTTCTTCTAGGAAGAGGGTTTCGAGGGTGAACCCTTCCTCTTTTTTAGGGTATTAACTTCATCTCTAGGTGGTATTATGTTGCCTTTATTTTGTTCTGCTTCTTCACCATTAATATCTTCACCATCACCCCCTCACTCTAGTGATATGGAAGCAGTCTTCATGGATGCGTTGTCTAAATCCTAAACCTCTTCATTTTTCTTTGTCTTGTTGGGCCCGAGTGTATCTTGCACAGTTTTTGGGCTGTCGACGTCAGATATATCTGTAGGATCTACTGGAACAAGGAGGTCCGCTGACCAGTCCTTAGTGATCTCATCCAGGTCCTCCTCCGTTATCTTATAGTAAGATTGGAGTTTTTTCTTGTGCTCATCAACGCGCGTTGTGATGTAAATAAAATGTTGGTCTGTGATGAACTTCATCACGGGCCTGAACTAGTGTAGAGCATTCGGGGTTATGAGAGGCTCAGATTGTATGGCTCTCTTCAGCTGATTATAGTAGGTATGAAAAACAACATTCAGTTTCCATTGTTTATTCATATCATTTGAGCACCACAATGTACTGAACTTCACGGCCAATGGTTCAAATGGCTTGATGTAGGGGAAGGTTGCACCTTCCGGCATTTCCCAGGCAACGAACGCGATCAGAATCAACAACCAACTATAATGAAATTCATAACCTTGATCTTGCACTTCTCTATAGTCAAGTTCCAACTGGTTCACTAGGTACTTCACCCAGTTCATTTGTAATCCTTCCACTCACTTCCCTGTGAGGTCGACCACAAAGCCGGTAACTTAGGTCGGTATGTTATTTATGACTAGCTTCCCTACAATTAACTGATAGGCGAGGTGCATTACGCCATCTTGGATGGATGCTACCGTGTAGCCTTGCATACCCTTCTCAACATCGTCATAGGTGTCCTTGATTTTCTATGCTAGTGCGCGATCTGCATCTTTTCCTGGGTATAAGTCATGTGGATTGGGTCGATGCATACTCAACCCCATGATCCTATGGATCAATTTCAGATCAACTATGATGTGGCAGTTTAACCACAACAAGCCGCCATGGTAGCTCGAAAGAAGCAACTTGACACAGGAATTCACCTCCTTGTGTCTTCCGAAGTGTGGGATCTTCATGACATTCAGTAGGGTGGACTATGCAAGGTCCATCATCCATGCCTGGGAAACTATCTTAGAATTCTTGCCCTTTGTCATGGTCAGGTATTTATACGGGGAAAGCATGTTATATAAATTTCGGTTGTTGAGGTTGAAGTCGCTGAAATTCAACGCTGCAATCTTATCTTGGTTTTCTCGTACTGTGCAGATCCCCTTTGGGAGGTATGCAGTAAGAAAACTGTACTCGAAATATCTGGGCACGTTGTCTCTATTTACTGTGCTACTTAGAGGTGAAATATAAGAAGGTGATATGGATGGAATGAGATTCGCATTCACTAAGTCATCCCTATGCTTGGTTCTCTTTTCATCTGTTTGTTGGGATGGTCCGGCTCCGTGAGAAGTCGACAGAGACGCTTGCATTCCCCTCGTCGATGATGTTTGTACACCTGTAGACATTGACTTGACTCTTTTAGTCATGAGCTCGTTCATAACTTATTTCGCAGCTCCTTCAACTGTGGTGAGCTCTTCAGACATACACGCTCAGGAAGGAATATCTCGGGTTTGAAGAGGTAGGCACTGTAATAGGATAGAACGAAAGAGCATAATGATCATTGTGCAAAGTTAACTTAGTCCATGGGCTCAAACTCTCTATTATAAAAAGTGTTCTCAGTGTGTGGCACGATGGGATAAATAGGTAACTCGGCAATGGGTTTCTTACAACGGGCATGAAGCCTTCATTAACTATGTTATGTCCGTTATGGTGTGGTTCCAACAGTCTGATGGCAAGCTGGCTGACCATAAATGCCTTTCTATCCATTCAGGTTGTCGATCGAATGGTTATAACATCCCCGATGGCTATATTGCTTCGACATGGTGAAGTGCCATGTGTCGTTGTTTTGATATCCCGACGAAGCTCCAATTTTACAAATTTTCCTTCTGCGAAGCTCCCTCTGAATCCTTCTGTAGCTTAACTCTCTTCTTACTTAGCTTTCTAGCCTTCTTTCCAGTGAGCTTTGTCTCGGTATTCCTTTTTCCATTCTGATTCTATTCTTCTTTTGACATAGTTACTTCGTGTTGTTGATATTCTTTCCTAAGATTCAAGGGTAATACTTCTTCTGTAGCTGGACTAGGTGCCTCAGTCTTTCGTGGTTCTTCCAGTGTTTTTACAACTTTGACTTCCAAGTCCCTAGTGTTAAATAGCTTCGATCTGGTCTCCTGCCCTTCAATCAAGTGTGTGATTCTCCTAGTCATGAAATCCATTAGGTCCTACTTTTTCTATTCTAGAGCTTCATCTTCTTCTTTCCTTCGGATCTAGTCTTTCTCAGTCCAGTTTTTTCCTAACAAAACTGGAAATGGGGCATTGTCCTCGATAAATCTAATAATTTCAAATTCTTCCTCTGTTGAAGTTCCATGGGCACTCATAGATATCTGGGTAATTATTCCACATAGAGTTATCAATTTTCCTTTAAATAATCCTATTCCTACCAATGAAGGAACCATAGTAGGCTTTCCTAGGGTTTCCCAAGTTCTTTATGTCATGATATTCACCTGTGTTTCCTCATCCAAAGTACATTCGATGCCGAAATATCATATTCTTACTTCGATTTTCTCTTTTTCTTTGAATATTTCTGATAAATTGACATGTCAGCAATCATTTAGGGTTTCTTTCATCTGTAGCAATACTTTCTCTGATTCTTTCTAGGGTTCTGCTATTTCTGGATCTGCCTTAGGGTTTTCTTGATTCAGATTCATTCCTTCAAGCTTAGAAATCATTCTGGGGAAATCAAATACTTCATGGTCCATAGCTTTGCAACAAAGACAACTAGGTCTTCTCCCAGGGCATTCCTTAGCAAGATATCCCGATCTTCTGCAACTGTAACAGAGGGTTAATCCTCTCTTTCTTTTAAATGATCCCAAACCTTTCCTATACTGCACACTTGGATCATGGTAGTTGACCTCCAAAAAGTTATTTCTAGGATCTTGCATCCATTTGTTAGTCCAAACATTCTTTCTATGCATAGGTATAATGTATCTATCGCTATTCTTATCAGGTCTATGCATATCAAACTTTATTTCATCTATTAATTCCCTAGTTTTCAAGCTATGAAAAAATCTACCAAACATACCTAGATTCATGCTTTTGAAACAAAAAAATTCCACTAATCTTACTTCTATAGAGCACAAAGCTTTCTGATCTAGAACTTTTTCACTATTCTTACCTTTATCAGAGGACAAATATTTCAGATCTTACCTCTTTTCTTCTGACCGGACTTATTTTCTTCAGCACAGAGCTTCTTAAACTAAGTAGAGTATTGTGCACTAGGGAAACAGATCTATGCACAGAGCTTCCACAGTTTTAGGATGGATCTTTTCACAAATATTCTTCTTCCTTAGTTCCTAGAAATCAAAGTTTCAAGTCCCGAAAATGTAACCATTTGTTGGCACAAGGGAAGACCCAAGGTTCAACGCTACAATAGAGCACCAACAAAACCCTAGCTACCGGCCCTTTCGGTAACACCTGCGAAGCATATGAAGTCTCACCCGAGGTAGAGGCAGGGGTGGTTGCAGGACTTAAGTGTTTGCAACCTTAGCTGGGACACCGATATACGATTACAACACTTAACAGAGCACTTAGCACCAACAATTCATCAATATTCAACCACTATTCTACTGCACAGACAAAATAGAGCATCGTAGTATTCGCCCTGATCTAAGGTATATAAACACTTAGCAAAGGAATTATATCAGATCTAGCAGATTCAAGCACTAATCAAGTTCACAACTGTTAGATCTAGCATCCAGATTCATCATAAGTACAAAGCATAAATATATCTATCTATTTATATCAAAGCACTTTGGCGCATAACATATAAACACATCAGAACATCGCAAAGAGAAGAATAACACAGTATTTACATGGTTCACCCCTACCGTGGGGCTACGTCCACCAACTCTTCTTCTTTATTGCCTTCAGTTAATATGTCACAAGCATAGAGCCACCAAAATCCTACTCCGCCTAGGACAGGAGATCTGCACAACTTGCTAGATCCTCCTTCCCTGAGTAGATCTAAGCACACAACCTTTTACAATGGCTTGCACTTAGCTCAGCAAGTCTCACACATTATGAAAAAAGAATTTACAATCCTTCAGTCACACAAATCTAGCACGTAGCTTATTGGCTACAATCACATAGATTATACCACTATACCACTATATCACTATATCACTTCCTACATCGCCTAGTCTTCTATTTATACTTTACAAAATAGGCCTAACATTGGGTAAACCCATGGGATGACATCCCACTCCCGTTACATTATCCCAAAACCCAAAAAGGACCCAAAAATGGGTCGATATCCCATGATCTCCGCTTCGTCTTGCACTCCTCCTCTGATAGCCTGTCGAAGTCCCAAAAACGGTCAAACATGACCAGGTATCCCTCAAAACTTGGTCAAGGGCCAACATCAATATCCTCAGTGGGATCCTTCCCACGTTGACCATGCCACAATACATTGATGAATAAAATTAATGAGATGAATGTTAACATTTGAGAAATTTAGTTATTGTAGTCATAAGTTATTACTGTATTTAACATTTACCTGCTGAGGCACAATAGGTGTCTTTCCATGGTCACCCTAGATAGATGTAGCGAGTGATTTTCGGCCACGGTCACCTTGGACAGAAGTTGACACAATAAATCAATGAACAAAAGTTATGAAATTCACCTGTAACATTTAAAAAATGAAATATTGGAGTAATATTAGAAAAAAAATAATGAAATTTCAGAAATTTAGTTGTTGTAGTCATAAGTTGTTACTGTATTTAACATTTACCTGCTGAGGTGTAGCGGGTGCCTTTCCATGATCACCCTGGATAGATGTAGCAGATGATTTTCTACCACGGTCACCCTGGACAAAATTTGACACAATAAATCAATCAACAAAAGTTATAAAATTCACCTGTAACATTAAAAAAATGAAATATTGCAGTAATATCAGAAAAAAAATAATGAAATTTCAGAAATTTAGTTGTGTAGTCATAAGTTGTTACTGTATTTAACATTTACCTATTGAGGCACAACAGGTGCCTTTCCACGGTCACCCTGGAGAGATGTAGTGGGTGATTTTCGGCCATGGTCACCCTAGACAGAAGTTGACACAATAAATCAATCAACAAAAGTTATGAAATTCACCTGTAACATTATAAAAATGAAATATTACAGTAATATCAAAAAAATAATAATGAAATTTTAGAAATTTAGTTGTTGTAGTCATAATTTGTTACTATATTTAACATTTACCTGCTAAGGCATAGTGGGTGTCTTTCCATGGTCACCCTGGACAGATGTAGCTTGTGATATCTCACGGTCACCCTGGATAGATGTTGACACAATAAATTAATCAACAAGAGTTATGAAAGTAATTGTAACATTAAAAAAATGAAATATTGCAATAATATCGTAAAATAAATAATGAAATATATGCAGTAAAAAATTGAAATATTGCAGCGATAAATTATAACAATGATTGATCAAAGGTTGAGTTGAATGGTATGTAAGATATTTACCCCCATAGACGCACCCCCTCCATCTAATCGATTTAAGTTGTAATCGATCAATAACTCTTCACCCGGAACTATTGTTTTTGTTGCACATACAAATATACGATTTCCTTCGCGTCCCTCAAATATGTAATTCGGTTTCTTAGTTGTTGTCACTGGTCGTGTACTATTTATAAAGCCCAAAATGTTTCTAGTATCTTTTGGCCTTCCATTAATATACATAGTTTCCCCTTTATTTTGATTGTTATCTACTAATTGTATATAATTTGCGACAACTCTGTATCTTCGCATACTTCATGTATATCGGACCAACATAAACCAGTGATTATATTTGTATAATGGTCTGACATACTCCATCAATTTAGTTACAGTTCCATAGCCGACCTTTATGCCATCCATGGAAAATAACCCCAATCCATGTAAGGACAAAGGAGCAATGTGATACATCCTCCCACTGATGAAGAAATTTGTGTCCACTTCAGGTATCTCCTTAGGTTCCCATCATTGCACTAGATGTTTATACCTCAAGGGAAAATCAATGTCATATATTCTCTCAGCATCATAATTACATGACCTTCTGTTGGAAATAAAAAATTGCATGCGTATACGAAATCTTTTCCTTACCTTTTCAGATCTAGTTGATCTAGAACCGGTAGATCTAGTACAACACGTCTCACTTTCAACCTCTCTTAGTATATCTTGATCATCACTCAAGGAAGATAGATCCGACTGATACCTATTTGGTGGTACCTACACTCGTTAAAACAAGAAGATAAGTTATTGTGCGAATACAAGTTTGTGGTACCAACACTCGAAAAAATGAGAAGATAAGTTAGCGAGAAAATATTTAGGGAACCCATGTTTTKCTTGGAGAATATACTTGATTCTATTGTATGTAAMAAAMTTATTGGGGTCMTTGTTTACTTGATTCATATCATACTTGGCATCCCATTATTGTTATCTTGGTATGCTTTGGGGTGTGAGTCTTCTCTTTTATAGTTTCATATAGTTGCATAGTTGCATATAGTTGCATAAGTTGCATATAGTTGCATATAGTTGCATAAATTGCATATAGTTGCATAAGTTGCATTGTTGCATAAAGTTGCATATAGTTGCATAAGTTTCATATTTTCATATAGTTGCATAGTTGCATATAGTTTCATATGTTGCATATAGTTGCATATTTGCATATAGTTTCATATTTGCATATAGTTGCATGTAGTTGCATACGCTGCATATAGTTGCATATAGTTTCATACAGTTTCATACAGTTGCATACAATTTCATATAGTTGCATAAGTTGCATATAGTTGCATATAGTTTCATAGTTGCATAAGTTGCATTGTTGCATAAATTTGCATGTTGCATAAAGTTTCATAAGCTGCATAAGTTGCATGTTGCATAAAGTTGCATAAGTTGCATTATTGCATAAAGTTGCATAAGTTGCATAGTTTCATAAAGTTGCATAAGTTGCGTAGTGTCATAAAGTTTCATAAGTTGCATAGTTGTATGTTGCATAAAGTTGTGTAATTGCAATAAGTTGCATAAGTTGCATAAGTTACATAGTTGCCTAAACTTCCATATAGTTGCATAGTTGCATAAGTTGCATAAAGTTCGCATAAATTTGCATAAGTTGCATAAAGTTGCATGTTGCATAAAGTCCGCATAAAGTTGCATAAAGT
>ML778236.1:934919-946085 GCA_009831015.1 Picea engelmannii | reverse complement strand
TGATCCCCATAATACGATCTGACCACCACAATTAGTTAAACCACAGAGGGTTAGTCCCCGTAGCTTACCCGAATGCAACCTTGTGCGTAACCCCTGTGTGAGAGGGGGATCCCAAGCAGACTTATACGATAACTGGATTTGACTCTCCCTAACTCAGGATGCTACTGTTTGTTTTATAAACTTTGGAGAGTTATGCTCACATCCCTAATCCAAAGTACTAAGCCTAGTCTACTGTTGGTGGAGGATCCTAGAAAAGAAAAAGTTCTAGATAACTTTTAATTAGCATTGATTTTAGTGGTTGTTCTTCATGCAAAAGGGTGCATGGAAGTGAAACGAATGGAATTATGACTTCAGACCCAAAGAATGCATCATATATGATAAGCAGTCATTTTATTTCGATGAATATCTATATAAGGGAGAGAGAGAGTTCTTTCACTGATCCAGCACAAATAAAGAATTCCCTCAAACGATCATTTTCTCAATCAAATCCTAACGTAATGCAAAAAAAATTTAAATACTTTCTGATATGCACAATCAATCATGCAGATGCTCTTTTATTTTTTGCATATGAGTGATGATCAATACAGCATAATGCTTGTCTTACTAATTATTCTCTTGGTATGAATGAAAACCAATCTAGCACAAGCAAACAGTTACACAAACAATACACCCTTTCGTAGCAATCCAAACGAAAAGCGAAAGAAAAAACAACATTCAAAGAGAAAAGCAAACTTCACACCCAAAATCAAAAGCTGAAGAACAAATGACCTTGACCGAAATCAAGACGAAGAGGTTTGTAGGCCTTTGATGACCTTCACCAGGGTTTCTACTCAGTTGATGAGGAAAGAAAAGCAATGCATGGATTTCGAATTTTACTCAACAGGGAAAAACTCAATGAAAATGGTGAAGGAGGCTACAAGATCCAATCAACAAGGTGTTTATTCTTCAGAAGACAGATGTCAAGGCTAAAAAGGGAAGAAAAGTTGACTCACTAGATCACCCAGCAAAAGACACACAGAGGCAAACCCTAAACAAGGCAGTTGTGGAGGGTTTTTTGGCATAAAAGAGGTTGGCGCTCTGTTGCCAAGGGAAAATAGCGTTATAGTGCTCTTTTCTAAGGTATTAGGATCATTGGTGCTCTGTCAACACTAGGTCAGGGGCGCCAGGGTCTGAAAGCCCCAGAAATGTCAAAAAATTCCAAAAATTGGGATTTAAATTTGACAAGTATGCTGAGTGTGATAAAGTAAGGAGCCAATCAACTCATGAAACCAATCAAAAGAGGAAAGAACTAGGTCTGAAACAATCAAGGGATAGAACAAGGTCAATGAGGAGAAATATCCAAACAAGAGGTTTCGATTTGAGGCTATCTCCCCAGTATGGTCGCCAGTTTCTGTTGTAGGAAAATCTTCCTGCGGACAGGTAGATCACCTCTAGAGCTTGACCTTAACCCTAGACAAAAAAGTGTTTATCATGGACACTGACTTCCTTTAAAATCTATCTAAACTAACACATGAGAAGGAAGGATGACAGAAGTACCTTTTTATCGACGTTTGTCCCTGCACACTTCGAGTTGCGCTCCAATCCTTTTGCTCCTCGCTGAGTTATGCGGACAAAACAGGATACGATTGCTTCCTACTCTATCGATGTTAGCTTGAAAATAGATCTATCAACTAGTGATAAGTTCATGTGACATTATACATAAACTAGAAAGAAACGGGCCAAGTGTGTCATATTGATGAGAATAACGACAACAGTACTTACAATCGTAGATGCGAATGCGACAGCTTCGTCAAGTCCTCTTCGTTTAACCCTTGCCTGAAAGTTCCACAATCTGGATAACAGCAGCTTCACTGATCACTCTCCTTTGGCTAACTGTGAGTTTCCTCCAATATCATAAGTTTCATGTATCCAATTCTTCCCCTTTTACTTATGAGATCATAATTTTGGTATCCTCTCCTTTCCACCATCATAGAGCTTGTTTATATAGGTTAAGAGGAGCTTAACCTCTTGAGTTATCTTTAGAACAAGTTGAGAACCTCCTCCCTAGATCAGGGATCTCTTGATGAAACCAAGAATTCGAGCACAACTGCCTCCTAATCTCGAAATATCCTCTCCTTATTCTCCTCAATGGGCCAACTACCGCCTCAGATTAGGCAGCGCTCCCTTAGAAGGGGCATCAGAGCGTTGTAGCGCTCCCTGGTAAGCCTTGGGGAAGCACCAACGCTCTCAAGATGAGAAACGCTCCTTCAAAGGGGGCTGGGGAGCGTTATAATGCTCCCTGAAGCATGATGGGGAGCGCCAGCGCTTCTGGAGCTGAAGTAGGGGAGCGCTCCCCCTCAAAACCTTTGTTTCAGGGCTCCTTTCAGGAATCAAGAGATATTTGACTTCAGTAAACTAGTTTTCCTCCTTGAAATCATTCATGTGAGATGTTATAAGTGCCTCCTTAGTGTCGTTATCATGACAGTATATCCGAACACCATTTGCAACACTAATAACTAACTTGCGACACTTGCGAAAGTTGTAGGGAAGATGCGACACTTATGACAATTGGGAGGGACAATGCGACACTTATGACAACTGAGAGAGACATGCGACACTTATCCAGCTGAGCAATTTTGATGTGTAACAAACTCATTCTGTAGTTTCAGTGCCTTGCTATTGGGCTATGGATTTATTTACTAAGCCGAAAATATACAGACAGAAAATGAACAAAGAACTAAAGGACAATATTTACAAACAAAGGAGCCGTCTAAGGCTCAAACAAAACATTTCTTCAGAAAATACCCATTCACTGGGCTGTTGAAAACTTCTTCACCCTCCAGATCGTGCAACTGGTACGTGTTGTTTGATAAGGCCTCAGGGATTTTGAAGGGGTCGATCCAGAGGGCGTCAAACTTGCTATATTTTCTCTTATCCTGTCTAGGTGCATCCCACTTAAGTACCAAATCCCCGATCTCGAACTCCTTCTTCCTGACCTTCCTGTCAAAAGCCTGTTTGACCCTTTGCTGATGACTATGAGTTGTGTCCCTCACCTGTTCCCTGATCTATTGTACTTCTACTACCTGATGAATCCTTCTGATCATATGATCCATCTCTCCTTCATAATCTTGAAAGAACTTTGCCACAGGTAAGGCGAGATGGGTGGGAAAAACTGCCTCTGCTCCGTAAACCAGCTGAAAAGGTGAGGTGTCCAAGGATTTATTCGTTGTCACTCGATCATCCCATAAAGAAAATTTCAACTTCGAATCCCAGGCCCTTTTTTTTTCCTCCAATAGTCTTTTGATGATCCTTATCAGGCCCTTGTTGGAGGACTCTGCTAAACCATTGCCCTAAGGACAGTAGGGGGTGGAGTGAATTAGCAAGATATGGAACTGCTCATAGAACTCAATGAAAGGCTCAGATTTGAAAGAAGCAGCATTATCAATGATGATCCTGCTAGGACAGCCAAATATGGCTATGATATCCTCCGAGATACTGATAATTACTTTGTGGGATGTACTTCTGGAGGGGGCATCTTCTATCCACTTGGTGAAATAATCTGTTGCAGTCAGGATCCATCTGTGCTGACCACTTGAGAGAGGATGAATTTCCCTGATAAATTATATCCCCCACTATTGAAAACGTGTTGAAGCTATCACGGGCTTCAATGGTAGTGTCCCAAGCTGTTGTTTCCCTAATAAATTTTGGCATTTGATGCAGGCCCTGATGTGTCTGCTGACATCAACGAATAAAGTGGGCCAGTAATACCCAACCCTGAGGATTTTGTGAGATATGATCTTCCAGAAATGATGCCCCCCACAAAGGCCTCCATGGAAATCAAACATAACTTTATGGGCTTCTAGTGGGTTCAGACATCTTAGCAGCACTCCTAGGGGGTCTATCCAGTATAAGACTTGCCCAATGATGCAATATCTGACTACCTTGAGCTTTAAAGCTCTTGCCTTACTTTTACACATTCCATCCGGGGGCTTCAACTCCTGCAGAAAGTACAAAATGTCACGATACCAGGCACACTCTGCCAGTAATACGCCTTCCTAAGAGCGTTGACTGGGAAACTCAGCTTGCTAAATTCTTGAGCAAGTATTGATGAAACTAATGCCCAAGGCTTCGTAATTGGATTCATCCAGTAGCTTGGCTAAACCTTTGCCTTTAACCAACTTGGTGGGCTTCATTTCCAAGTCAAATTCTAGGATGCTAGCGATCCATCTGCCCCTTCTCCCATCTATATCGGGCTGCACAAGGATGTCCTTCACAGAAGCTGAAGGAATGTATGCGGTTACCTTTGAGTGCAAGACATAGACTCTAAAAGATTTAAGAGATTTCACTAAGGCATAGGCCTTATTCTCCATGATTTCATACCCGATCTATGCATCTCTTAATGCCCTGTTGAAGAAGGCAATGGGTTGCTCCCGTCCTTCCTCATTTTTCTGCAATAACATTGTTGCTACCATATCGAAAGAGGCAAAGGAAAAAAATTGGAAGGGTTTGTAATAATCAGGACTAATCAGCATAGGTGCCTCAGTTAGTGCCTTTTTTATTTGGATAAAATATTCCCTAGGTTCAGCGGTCCATTTCACTTCATTTCCCTTCCTGAGCATGGTTGTGATGTGTTTCACCAACTCGGAAAAATTTGAGACGAATCTCCTCAAGAAATTAATCTTCCCCAAAAAGGCCTGAACTTCCTTCTTGGATCTAGGAAGTGACAGGGTTTGAATTGCCTCTACCCTGCTAGGATCTATCCTCACTCCCTCTGCTGATACTATATGGCCTAATAACTTCCCCTCTTTCATAGCAAACAAAGATTTCTTGGGGTTTAGGGATATGCCAAACCTCTGACACTTCAGGAAAACTTTCATCAAGTGGCAGCGGTGCTCCTTGTCTGACCTGGAGAAGACTGTGATGTCATCTAGATAGATTACCACAAATTGGTCCTTCTCCCCGATGAAGGCTATGTCCATGGATCGCTGAAATTTTTCTCCCGCATTCATCAATCCAAAAGGAATTTTGGCATACATGAATGTACCCCAAGGAGTGGTGAAGGCTATTTTTTCTCTGTCCTCAGGCATGAGTGATATCTGGTTATAACCAGAAAAAGCTGTCAATCATGGATATCCTAGATGCACCCGTTACCCTTTGCAATATGTGTTCCATGTTGGGCAGGGGATAATTGTCTTTCCTTGAGCTCCTGTTCAGGTTCCTGAAATCAACACAGAGTCTGATTTCTCCACTTTTCTTCCTTACTGGGACCAAATTGGCCACCCATTCRGAATATCTCAAGGGGACAATGATTTGGGCATCTAGCAATTTCTTCACTTCTTTCTCCATGACAGGTAGCAACATGGGATTTATCTGTCTCAGCTTCTTCCTGAACRGTTTAGCCTCTTCTTTCAGTGGGATCTTGTGCTCAATGACAGATGTGTCATAAGTCTTGAGTTCTTCGTATGTCCATGCAAACACATCAACAAACTCTTTCAGCAACTCAGTATATTCGACCCTCTGTTCTATGGTCAAACTGCTTGATAATTTGACAAACCTAGGCTCCTCCTATGTGCCAATGTTTCATTCAGTTGTATCAACATCTTCATTTGAAACCTTACCCTTTACGGCCACATCATTCCCATCAAACAATATTTCTAAAGGGATTAGTCCCCTCGGAATGTGATTGCTAGGAAGCTGGATAATCCGGTGATTAGCAATTTTATTTAAAAACACCTCAGGGTGAGGGTCACCTTCTAGGTCGGGATCCTGATCAATGTGCAACGCAGAAAATTCATCAACAGATTGGAGAAATTTTTCGATTTCTAGGTCATCTTCAAATACCTTCCAATGCTTGACGTTATCCGGTACAGAGGGCCTATATCTCATTTCAACATCATATTTGACCATAGGCGGCAGAGGAACTTTGAGCAAACTAGTTGAGACAGCTAAAGAATCGGCTGAAGTATTCTCCCCCCTCGGAATGAAAGAAATGTTAAAATCCAAGAAGAAATTATCAATCAGGCCCCATACTTCATTTTGTAATTTCTGAGCTGGGGGTTGTTAGCACGATAAGCATTTCTGAATTGCTAGATAATCAACTTGGCATCTCCAAATATTGTTATTTCTTTAATTCCCATTTCCTTTACGGCCCTCATGCCCAGAACAAGAGCTTCATACTTTGCCACATTGTTGGTGGTTTCAAATTTCAGCTTGTATGACAGGGATATGGCCTCTTGACAAGGTGATATGAAAACCACCCCAGCGCCATTGCCTTCGCTAGAAGAAGCTGCGTCGAAAAACATATTCCACATGGAGGGGGTTGGAGGGGGAATCAGATAATCAAGACTGGGCTTCTTTCTGACTCGGAAAGGGTCTTCAGGAGTATCAGTGAGCTGCAATAAACTAGACCCCAAGTCGGTGTCAAGTGCAAAGAGGGGGTGATTGGTGGGATTTTCTTCGTCACTAACAATGTAGGCTAATTGAGCTTCTCTATATAACCTCCTTTGTTCCCCTCTGAATAATAGAATGGTGGCATACATGAGATCCATCTGTAATGTTCCCCCAATATTTTTAATCCAAGATCTAGACAACAACATGCCAAATTTGGGGGGAACGTCAGCTACCACAATATCCATGACCACACTCTTCATGGGTAGCTGAAATAGAGAAACCACCAGATCTTTGATGACTCCTAGACACTGCACTCTTCTTGAATCAAAAGAGTACAAATCATGATAAGTTTTTGTCACCTCTAGTCCCAATTCTTCCATTAATATTTTGGGCATAAGGTTATGGGAAGCCCCTGAATCCATAAGGCAGTTATGAAGCACTTTATCATGTATATTCAGGGATGTGTAGAAGGGAGGGGATGAATCATCTCTATCTTCTACCATGGTCCCTAAGACAACTACTGGATTTTCATCTTGGAGATTTATTGAGTCGGTGGAAGACTGGGGGAGATTAGATTGTAGCAGCTTGGAGAGGGACCTTTTGAAATCTTCATTTTTAACGAGTTCATATAGGGGTACAGAGATTCTAATCTTCTGAATCTCATGTTCGAAATTGAAGGAGGGGATAGGCTTAGGATCTTCCCTTACCTCAGTGATAGGCTCCTCGGCTACTGGTGAAGCACTCTGAGTTTTCTTTTCTTTAGTAGTGGTTGTTGTAGCTTTAGTAGGCCTATCTGCTATGAAGGGCTGGTCTTGGATGTCAAAGTCTCCTTCTTTCTTTCTTGACCTAAGATTGTATCTATTAGAGGTGTGACCGACCCTTTCTCCCTTACCTAACTCATGGATTTGGATGTTCATCAGGGATTTTTCATACGCAAACTGAGTCAAATGGGGAAAAGGAGGAGCTTCTTCAACACAATGAATCTCGTGGTCAAACTCGTCCATCTCCTCCCCTCCCTGATGAGTAACCAGGTTATTTTGGAGAGGGGTTTGGATCCTTTGATCTTCCATGTCTTTCCCCTTTGGTTCCCTTGGGAAAGCCCATAGTCCATTGTTATCAAGTCTCCTGAAACCTCTACCATCAGTATTATGGGGATTTCTGTACATGGGCTTCCCTTCTAACTCCCACCTTTCCATTCTAGCAGAAAGTGACTTTAGTATTCTAGTTGTCTCATATGTCTGAAGGGGCAGGGGAGAGGAGCTGGATGAGGAAGCTTCAGGCCTCTGCCTGGATATGTTTCTACCAGCAGTGTTCCTGAGTCGGTCAACAACCAATATATTAGATTCTACCTCCATGGTTGCATCTTGCATATGGGCCAGAGTAGTGGCTCTTCTTTCCCTCAACAGAAGGCAGAAATCGGGATCAAAGGCGCTAGTATAAGTGATCTTTGCAGAAGCTTCAGAGGTTTTTATCTCAGTAGAGATTCTGTTGTACATTTTATTAAATCTCTTGGAGAAGTCAGAGACAGACTCTCCTTCCTTTCTCTTCAAAGATCCAAATTTTGTCATGTAGTACATGAAGTCTTTTTTATCTCCCCACTGTCTCAAAAAGGCATTATCTAAAGCTTCGATCCCATCAATAGATCCAGGAGGCAGGGCTTTGAACCATTTTCTAGCTTCGCCTTGAAGGCTATGGACAAAAATCCTCATCCATATGTCTGCATGCATGATGACATTATCGTCTGTGAAACGGTAAAAGGCTTCTAGGTGTTCTTCTGTAGTTATGTCCCCCTCACCTGTAAACTTGGGCATCTTCTTGAGGTAACCATATTATGGGAGGGCGTTGAGAGGTTGCGGCGGCACGAGGGGAGCATACCTAGTGGCTATAATGGCCTCCATTCTGGTCATAGGGGGATTCACTCCTGCCATAGGGATATTACGTGGAGGGGAACTCGGAGGAGAAGGAGCCCGAAAAGGGGATGTTGGGGATGATATTTTGAGGGGAGTGGGAAACAATAAGGGATTAAGGGAGAAGGCTAGCGAGATTAAGTCGGTGGATGCTTCTCTTTGTGCAGAAGGAGAAACAGTAAAAAAAAGGAGGAGCGGTAGAGCTAGGAGTGGGGAAATATTCAGTGGTCTTGGGTCTATGCCAGGGTACAGTTTTAGGGGAGAGGGGAGTGACAAGGATTTCTCCCTCCAATCCCAGACCAGGGGGGGAAACCTCAACAGGAACACTCCTGAAATTCAGGAAACTGGAAACTTCAGAAAGTGGTCTGCTAGGAAATTGAGGAGGAGAAAATGGAGTTCTTACAGAAGGAGATGGCAGATTACATGGTTCAGCTGTGATAGCTTCTCCTTTAGAGGCCTTTCCTTTTCCAAGTACCACCTCCCGATCAGTCTTAGGTGTAACTAGAGGCAGCTTTGGATGGGACCGCGTGTGTCTACCTCTGAAAGCCACAATTGACACGACAGGTTCTCCACAGTGGAGTCATCACAATGGATTCGCCAGGTGCACAGTAGCAATCTTCAAGGCCTCTGATGCCTGATGCACCTTCAGAATCGGAAGCTCAATGTCATTCAATCCCAGGGAATATTTTCAACTTCGTCCCTAGCAACGGTGCCAGAAATGTTGGCGACAGAAGTCACTCCTAGATTGCAGCATGAGCAGAGCTCAACGCCCATCATTTTATGACACAATTTGTGTATGAAAGGGGTGATCGAATGGAAGTAAACTCAGACAATATATGTCCAAGACCTCACCTTCCTATGCATGCCTGGCCTAGTTTCGGAGTTGAAACAATATCATCCGAGTTTACTTCCATTCGATCACCCCTTTCATACACAAATCATGACATAAACTGATGGGCGTCGGGCTCTGCTCCTGTTGCAATCCAGGAGTGACTTCTGTCGCCAACACATTGGGAACACTAAAACCTGACAAATCGATGACTCCACTAAATTAGGTTTTATGGTTTACATGTTAAATTGATGATGGAAGAAAGTGGGTGTGTGAGTCAAATTTGAGTCGAGAAACCCTCCCATATCATTAAGGCATGCAAATAGTCTATCCATGTAAAATTTCAATGCATACAGAAACAGTTTGAAAAAATTTCAACGTTGGCTCCATTTGCAGGTCATTATTTCCCATGTCTAGTCCTAGTACAATTTCATTGTAAAATTTGAATAAAATTTTTGGAGAATGATAATTTTGAAGGTGCTAGGCCTCTTCCTACACACCACCAAATCACCTCTCATTGACATTATTTGTATTGATCCCTTTTAGTTTTGGGTTGTTACTATTTTCAATTGCACACAACTTTCAACCTAGTCAAAGTTCAATTAATGTCTCTTGTCAGTGTAGGGTTATAAAGCCTCATCCCAATGCCCATATGCCTCCAACCTTGTGATCTAATCATTTAGTGACAAGTTTCATGAAGGGCGATGACTAAGACTAGGGGTAACTTTCAATTCAAGGCTAGGAATGACTAGGCCCACATCAAGTGAAGGAAGAAAATTAAGAAGGTACATGTGTTTTCCCATTCCATGTCAACAACAATGCATCCATTCATTGGGAACACTAAAACCTGATAAATTGATGACTCCACTAAATTAGAGTTTATGGTTTACATGATGAATTGATGATGGAAGAAAGTGGGTGTGTGAGTAAAATTTGAGTCCAAAAACCCTCCCATATTGTTAAGGCATGTGAATAGTCTATCCATGTAAAATTTCAATGCATACATAAATAGTTTGAAAAAATTTCAACGTTGGCCCCATTCACAGGTCACTGTTGCCCGTGTCTAGTCCTAGTACAATTTCCTTGTAAAATTTGAATAAAATATTTGGAGAATGATAATTTTGAAGTTTCTAGGCCTCTTCCTACACACCACCAGATAACCTCTCATTGATAGTCTATGTATTTATCCCTTTTAGTTTTGGGTTGTTAGTATTTTCAATTGCACGCACCTTTCAATCTAGTCAAAGTTCATTTAATGTCTCTTGTTACTGTAGGGTTATAAAGCATCATCCCAATGCCCATATGCCTCCAACCTTGTGATCTAATCATTTGGTGGCAAGTGTCATGAAGGGTGATGACTAAGACTAGGGGTAACTTTCAATTCAAGGCTAGGAATGACCATTCCCACATCAAGTGAAGGAAGAAAATATAAACATAAAAATGTAAATCCCTGGGATGACATACCTACATTGTTGGTATGATTAGGTGCAGTCGCACAGAGATCCTCTTGGTTTCGAGAATATTTCATTCTCTACTAAACAGGGGAAACCACGTGAAGGTGGAAGCTCTAGTTATGCCCCCCCCCACACATCACTCTCAATTTCCCCATAGTAACTAATTTGAAATAAATACATATAAAGGATACAAACACATACCTCTTATTTTCAACAATTAAATATCAGTCATCTTCTTCTTCATCCAGCTCAACATCTGTATCAAGATCTGGTTCAAAATTGATATTGGTGAAAGGCTCATTCATGTCAACATCGTCATCAATGCCATTTTCGCTAATATAGTTATCAATATCATCAATGATATCGTCATCTCCTACATTTGGATGATAAACTTCTTCAACTTCTTCGTCTGACACGTCGACTACATGAGCCACTTGCTCCTGATCTACATAATCATGATCTTCTTCCTCGATATTATCTTCATCCTCGGCTACATGATTATACTTTATTGGTCTTCCTCTTGGATCATATCTAACAACGTATGACCAACCTTGTTATCACTGAAATTTCGTCTGCACATGGCGACAAGAACTCCACATCATCAAAA
>ML778236.1:892631-919857 GCA_009831015.1 Picea engelmannii | reverse complement strand
CATGCACGAAACAAAGAAATGAAATATTTTGTCATACTTTAAAGAAAATAAAAGATAATTAAATACCTGGAACAATCATTGCCAACATTGTGTGCTCTCTCTTGATCGACATCCAAGGAGGAAGGTTATTTTTCATAACAAAAACAAGCCACACTGAGTATGTAGAATGAAGCTATCCAAATGGATTGACACCATCATTTGCCAACAAAAGTTTAACATTACGAGGTTCTTCTTTAAAAATTGGCCACTTTTCTTCTATGTAATTCAATGCAGAACCATCTGCAGGCATTCAAAGAACATTGTCTCGACTTCTGTTCTTTTCATGGAAATCCATAAATTGTGCTATACTTTGACACCTAAACAATCGTTAGAAATGTGGAATTATCGGAATATAACAAATAACTTTGTGAGGCACCTTCTTTGATGCTTTATCGGTTCGATATCTACCTATTTGACATTGCGGGCATTCATTTTCTAATTAAAATTGTGCATAGTATATGATATGATCATTAGGACATGCATCAATAACCTGATAGTCCATTCCAATTTCCTTCATAATCACTGATATTTCTCGATATGTGTGTGGAAAAATATTTGACGTCGGTAATAGAAATTATCCTAATAGTCTACAAAATTCAAAACAATAATTCAATGTAAACAATATTAATCATCAATATCGCATCCATACTAATTTATAAATTATAAAACAATAGCAATATAGGAAAAAATGAACCTTTTAAGTATTTGTGAACATAGGCATAAATAATTAACAAATTAAATACCTTAGTATCTGTGTGAGGCATGTGTTTGATAAACCATTCAAAACCTTCGAGTTAACCAACAAAAACATTGTAGATAAAATATTTGTTGTTGAGCCTTCATAAAGAGGTTGACTTGACTTCTCGAGTAGAGGATCAACATCATGACTATCATCCTGGTTGTCCTCATCCATTGGAGAAAATGTGTCTTGGATCAATATATGTATCTTATCTTCCTGATTTGAATCACTAACATTATCTCCATCCATATCATCATTAATAACTTGATCATCAACTTCAATATTCTGATCTCGAAGTTCATCGCTCTGTAAAGGATTATTTCTACTAGTACTTAGCAAATAACTCTCTAGAGGTCGACATTTTGGGGGCATCATCTATACATTTAAAAAAAACGTAGAAAAGTTAGTGTGTATATAAAATATAAAAATCCCGATAAGAAATACTAAAATTCATGACATGATGAATATTACAGAGAATACATCAAATATTGAATCCTCTTACCAAGGGACGATATTCATAACCCCCTTCGGCATGCCTTTTCTCCCTACAATGTCTTTCATCTGTTTTTATTAAAAGTCTTTTTCTTTGCAATCCCCTGCAATCATAGCAAGGGAAATAACATTTTCCATTGCTCCTCTCCTCTAATGTTGCTCTTAACCGAGCAAACTTCCTATCATTTTCGTTCATAGTGACAAATCCTTGTACTAACAAGTAATTATGTTACCTACACCATACCAAACAATAAGTTGTCAAATTTTTATATTTTAGCTACTCCTTCATGATATTTTAGTTACTCCTTTAGATTATGATATGTTTATTTACAGTGACCTACAATCCTCACAATTATTTATTCTAAAACATTTTGACATTCTTTTTTTATTATTATTGATTAACTATTAAGATCAATATTCTTCAATTTGTACTTTAGAGTAGTGTGTATTGAATCACCATGGAAAATAATTACACATCATTTAATGAAAGTGGTCAAAATTTCTCAAACTTGAATCACTTGACACCATACACTAGCCTCTAAGTAGTTTTGTAGAGAAAATGTCAATCTTTGAAATTCACCACTAAAAAAAGAGTGCCAACCACTTGTCATCCACAATTGGGTTGGGTTGGTTTAAATTATGACGTGTTGATTTGCAGCTACATACAATGGTCACAATTTTATGCTACTTACAGTGGTCACGGTTTTATTTTCTAAGATACTTTGGCATGTTCTCATTTTTCATTGTCTAACTAGTAGATTTCATCATGTTATCGTAGATTCTGTCATGAAATTTTTATATTTTAGCTACTCCTTATTAATAGTGTATAAACAAGTTACATCAACTACAAACTAGAGTTAATCACTACATCTAGAATTGTGTGTGATTATAAAAATTAAGAGAAACAACATCACATAAGAATACAATGTTATATGACTAACCTAACCTAATACTAGACTAAAAATATGACATTAATATATATAGGCACAACATCATAGAAACAAAAAATTTAGAGAGCTAACAAGGTCTCTAAGGGATAGAATTAGACCTATGGGAATTTTTTTCCACTTTCTATTTCAAACATTAGTCAAACTGATAAAGTTGTTATGAGTTGGTGGTTTTGTAATAAGGATTAAATTTACATAAGGAATTGTAGGCTAAAATTAATCTAGATTGATAATGACATTCATTTTTAATGTTTGAATTGACTTATTGATGGACTGATTTTCCCTCTTCTTAAAATACTTCAGAAAATATTTTTCTTGACATTTCACATGAATTTCCATAGACTATACTAACTAGATCCACAAACCAATGACATGAAATATGGTACTGCACATATAATATATTATCAAGGAAAAAACAAGCTACATGAAATTTCATTTGAACAAAAATTTACAAGTTAAATGAGTATATCAATAAAAAAAACATACTAACCTTACAAGTTCAAAAACCGAGCTATGTAGATCGAGAATTGGATTTGTTCAACCGGTGGGCAACAAAAAAATTAAACAACTCAAACAAAAGCCATGAACAGTGTCGCAACTATAGCAATTGTGTCGCAAAGTCTCTTAAAGTCAATTATATATAGATCAACTAGTCAACTAGCCGTTAGCAGATGCTTTTTGAGATAGGCAAAAATTTTGTGGCAATAGCGACGGACTTTCATGGCAATGGCGACAAACTTCCGTGGCAATAGTGACGAAAATACTGCCCAATTTAAAAAACCTATTCATGGCAATAGCGACGAACTTTCATGGCAATAGAGACGAAAATCCCACCCTATTTAAAAAAAACATGAAAATAATGGAAACGTGGAAAAAATTTGTGGAATAATCCGCCCATATGTAGTAGTGAAAGTGTAGACTTGCAGTACCTTCCTACACCTGAGAAGACTGCAAATATTTACACCAAATAAGCTTGGTGATGAACTCCTTTCCAGTTAAGAGGGAGTATGGATGACCTTAGCCAAAAACAAAATTCAGAGTACATCGGTATGAGACTTGGCTTGATGAAGAATGCCTCCCTAGCTGAGAGGGAATGTTGATGAATGCAACTATGGGAGACATCCTCCAACTTACAAACCTATGAGATGTGGAACATAGCAGTCATGTGAGTCTTTCTCTCAGCTTACAAACCTGAGAGAAATCCCCTATGAAGCGTTTTTGGTTCTTGCCTGGGACAGAGTCAGGAATGTATAGATGACCTCCTCCATGATGCGAGTGAGAAGAAATTCAAATGATTATCCAATGAAAAACAATATGTTGAGTTAGGATGTTCCTGTGGCTGAGCAAAAGGTGAACATGGGAAATCCCAAAAGTGTTGGGCACATCATCACGTGATCAGAAATGAAGATGATGTGATGGCCCCCTCTGAGCAGCAGAGTTGACGAGAAGACTCCAGATGATTCTCATGTTGGTGGAAGTGGGAAAGTAGATCTGTAGAGTGGACGTGCCTATGGATGAGCACAGGTGAATGTTTGATTACCTGGTTCATTTGTGTAATGCAGTGAATCAGGTCCATGGCATCCTTATGGATGTGCCCCTAGTGGATGAGCACTAGTGGGTGTATCAGATCCTTTGCTATATATTGTTCAAGATTCATATCTACATGTAACCTTAGTTATTATGTAAAGGGTATAGGTCGGCCCTACCTTATTGTGTCTAAAGATAAAATGTAAAAGATAATTAATATTAATAGTAATAGTAATAGTAATAGTAATTTTTATAATAATAATAAATAATATATCTAAGTGAGGTCGGCTCTATTGTGCCAATACACACTTCAGTTGATAGGACAAGTCTAATATAAGTAAAAGGAAATCTTTCATTGTAGACACACACACACACTTGTGAGTTTTGGAAATTTCAGCAAGTACACTTCTTGGTCAAATTTGCGCACCTCTCTTGGGCACTAGAGTTCTAAGGTTTTGTGCACCCTCTTGTGTGCTAGGATATTATTGGTGGTAAAGGTCTTTCTCTTGAAAAGTATAGAAAAGGATTTGGCTGGGTTTTTCTCCCTTATTTGAGAAGGGTTTCCCAGGATACATTTTGTGTTCTTGTGCATGGTGCTTCTTCATGTGATCTTGATTGCTACAACATTTATGGTTATGGTTAATTGTTAAAATGAAATGAACTTCATGCTTAACCTAATGCTTATGGAAAATCAACAACGTCAACTTCCCAACATAGCATGACACAATATCTGGCTTTCCCCACAAGTGCAAACTCGTGGACCAGATTACTTAAAATCATTATTTTATCTTCGGCTCGAACTATAGCTAGTGTTTGTTTTCACTAATGCATCTAGCATGTGGATAAACTAAAATTGGATTTAGAATAGAAAGGAGGAATGATGCAGCAACACTGGCTAGAACGACATCAACAACTCTCCAATGACCACCTAAGATTCATTGGCAATCTTGACTGTGAAATTGATAACTCAACCTTGAACCCAATAAGACATCTTGAGGAAGCAAGCATGGATCACACCTCACTTTACTAGGTTGGGTTGCCAATATTAGTCATATTCTCTTAGCTTTATTGTCTTATGAATCCCTTTTAAACTCATCACCAACTTGGTACATAATCGAGCAATCACCAATGAAATAAGAAAAGAAAGAATGGAACATTCATAGCAAACAACACTCAAATTGGAGGAGGGGGACACTAGCTCAAAAGTCTTTCAAGTCCAAGGGGAACATACTATCCATAGGCTCGGATAGAAAAGAATTTGATCAAACCAAACTAACTGCTATCATAGAGAGGAGCTCCAAAAATCAACCCCTCTACCCATTGACTTTGCAACCTGGTGTTGGAATCGACTCTTTCGATTTATGGTTGTATGCTCTTGGAAGGGACGATACACCCATTGCATGCTCTTTCCAGATAGAGTACAGTTGTTGCAAAAAAAAATCATTTGGATATAGTCCAAATGCAACACGTGTATAGAATTAAGCATATCAATTGTATTGTATATATATACAAATTGTATCATTGATTCATATGTTATTATTTAGAAGGGACCATTATAATTATATTATTAGTTATATGATGTTATGTTATATTTGGTTCATTTGTTATCACATCATTTGTTGATTGGGATTAAATTTTAAAAAATAAGGTTTTACTTTCGTAGAAAAAGGCATTAACTTTACGCTATTATTTGGAAGGAACAAAGGTATGATGGGCTCTATTTTCGTAGAGTCTAGAGGCCAAACTTTTTAAGATGCAATATATATATATATATATATATATATATATATATATATATATATATATATTTTGTTTTTTTTATATATATTGCTTAGGTTCATCTCATTTGAAATACATTGAGGTGTAACAATATATATTGCTTTGTTGTTGGGTGAATATTATCAACTTATTTTAATAATGACATTATATATATTTCTTTCTAGGTGAATATTATCAACTTATTTTAACAATGATTTGACATAATATTATTGAAAATTGTAAATTTCAGAAAAGGATAAATATGAAGGCTAAATTTTTATTAAGTTTTAGTTTCAATTTACACATAGATTTAGAAAAACTGCTACAAATGTTAAATGTTTTAAGAATTTTCAAAACTTTTGTCTAATCAATTATTTGGGTTTACTATTAAATCCTTGCGCACTTATCAATATATTAATATGGTGAATTTTGTGTACCAATTATTATTTATCAATATTAAAAGGGGTGTTATTAATTTTAAATGGTGCAAAATGACGTTGATCGGCATATATCAACCACTTTTATAAAATGGTTGTTGCTAGTTGATGATCGACATGCCTTGAGGACGCCGTATTAATTTTATTTCATTAATACATAATATATAATAATAATAATGAATTAATGTATATAAATTAATTCTCTATTAATGTATTAATGTAATGTATAAATTAAAGTATTAATTTACATTAGTGTGTAATGTAATGTTGTAATTGATTGATTGATAAATTAATAATCTAACATATTACATTAAGTAATACACTGATACATTATTAATTAATACTTGCTAAAATAGTGATACACTAATAAAGTTAATACATAAATAAAGTATAAATATATTAATAAAGTAATAATACATTCACCTTAATGTATTTAGTAATGCAATACTACATTATTATAATGTATAAATTAAAGTACTAATACATTAATATCTTAATGTATAATACATTAATAAAGCAGTAATACATTGACCTTAATTTATTTATTAAAATATTAATACATTAATGTATAATGTAACATATCAAAGTTTTTGGGCCTAATCGTTAAGAACATGTGTTTCCTCTTAAGAGGTCATGGGTTCAAATCCAGAGAGGGGTAGGGTATGTATACCTTCGTAGACTTTACCAGTGAAATCGTTGGACGGAGGGAGGTCCCTTGTCCCACAAACAATAATACATTAATAATGTAATTAATTAATTAATTGATACATTAAATACATTATTGACTAATACATTGCTAAGGTTTTAATACACAAATAAATTATTACATTGATTCAATACATTATTACACTAATAATGCATAAAAAATATATATATTTCATATATTAAATACATTAATAAAAACATTATTAAAATATTTATACATTAATAAAGTTTTAATACACTAATGTATTAATGGATATTTTAATGTATTAATTAATGAATATACTAATACATTATTAATAATGTATAAATTAAAGTATTAATATCTTAATATATAATACATTAGTAAATTATTACATTAATAATACATTAATATAACAATGTATTGAGTAAAACATTATTAAAATATTAATACATTAATGTATAACAAAACATATCAAAGTATTAATACATTAATAATGTAATTTATTAATAAATTGATACATTAAATACATTATTGACTAATAAATTGCTAAAGTATTAATTAATTAATACAATAATACATTATTAATTAATACAATACTAAAATATTAATACTTTAAAACATTAATAAAATATTAATACAATAATACTATATTATTAGAGTATTAATACATTAATAATGTAATGTATTAATTAATTATATAGTATTAATTAATACATTGATAAAGTATCAATAAACTAATAGAGTAATACATAAATAATACATTGATAAATACATGATTAAAGTATTAATACATTAATACATTAATTGACAATGACGATCGTTGATTATGGTTGACCATGACCATGGTTTCTTATGGTTGATCATTACCAAGGTTGTCCATGACAATGACCATGATTAACTTTGGTAGACCTTGGTTGACTTTGGGAAGGAAAGGTTGACTATGGTTGACATGGTTAATTATGGTTGACTATGAACTTTCTTGACCATGACCATGGATAACTATGGTTGAACATGACAATGATTAATTGTGGTTGACCTTGGATTACCATGATCATGGTTAAAGGTGGTTGACCATAACCATGGTTAAATTTAGTAGACCTTCACTATGGTTGACCAGACATTGCGGCGATGAGGTTATGATCTTCACATTGCAACGACAAGGCTATGTTCCTCACATTACGACAATATGGGCATTCTTGTCACATTGGAACGACGAGGCTATGTTTATCACATTGCAACAATAGGGCTATGTTCATCACATTGCGACGTTACTATGTTTGTCAAAATGTGACACTACTATGTTCATCACATTGGGACAATATGCCTATGTTCGTCACATTGTGACAATTGGGCTATGTTCGTCACATTTCTATGATAGGGATATGTTTGTGACATTTCGATGTTACTATGTTTTCTAGATTGTGGCGCTACCATGCTTGTCAAATTGCAACATTAATATGTTCCTCATGTTGCAACATCTAGTTTTGTTCGCCAAATGGCAATGTTGAGTTATGTTTTTCACATGAAAAGTCTAGTTTATGTTTGACATGTTTCAAAAAGGAAGTTTTGTCCAAGCTTTTTCAAAAAATCTAACAAAGTGTTTCATTCCTCACAAAGATAGGAACTTTGAACGAATGTTATGTATTACATAGAAGGAAAATTAGAATCATACTTGTTCTAAGGAAATTGATCACAAATAATCTTTAACTTTACAGATGATGGTTTATACTTGTTCTAAAGACATTGATAGCAAATAAACTTGACTATGGTTTTCCCATGCTTGACTATGGTTTTCCATGGTTGACTAAGTTTAACCATAGTTGAGCTTGATGTGGACCAAAGTTTAGCATGTTGATCATGGTTCACCTTCACCATGGTTGACTATGCATGACCATGCCCATAGATTAATTTCATAGATAATGTAGAGTTGATTATGTTGGACCATGTTGATTATGTTTACCCATGGTTTAGGTTATTCACATTCTGACTGTGGGTGTGGGTTATTTTTGTCACATTGCGACATCAAGAAATGGTCATGTCATGCAATGTTTGGCTATGTTTGTCACATTGAACTATTGAGTTGCATACATCATATTAAAACAAAGGGTTATATTCCACGCATTGTGACATTTGGAAATGTTTCTCACATTATGGCGTTAGTATATTTGTGTCACATTGTGGCAATCAGGTTATGTTCATCACATAGGGATGACAAGGCTATGTTCATCACATTGGGAGGATAGGGTTATGTTTGTCACATTACGATGACACAACTATGTTCATCATATTGCAATGTTATTATGTTTGTCATTATGTGACGCTACTATGTTCAACAGATTGTGACAATATGGTTATGTTTGTCACATTGCAATGACTGGGATTTGTTCATCATATTGCAATGAAAAGGCTATGTTTTTAACATTGGAATGTTACTATGATTGTCAAATTATAACTCTATTGTGTTCATCATATTACAACATTACTATGTTCCTCATGTTGAAACATTTGAGTAAACCATAGATTGTGGTGATGAGGAAATGTTCATCACATTGCAACGATGAGGATATGTTCATCACATTGTGAAAATATGGGCATGTTTATCACATTGCAATGATGAGGCTATGTTTGTCACATTGTGACGATAGGGCTATGTTTGTCACATTGTGACGTTAATATGTTTGTCAGAATGTGACACTACTATGTTCGTCACATTGCGACAATATGGCTATGTTCGTCACATTGCGATAGATGGAATATGTTCGTGACATTGTGATGAAAAGGCTATGTTTTTAACATTGCAATGTTACTATGATGGTCAGCTTATGACTCTACTATGTTTGTCATATTACAGCATTACTATGTTCCTCATGTTGAAACATTTGAGTAAACCACACATTGTGGCAATGAGGATATGTTCATCACATTGCAATGACGAGGATATGTTCATCACATTGTGAAAACATGGGCATGCTTATCACATTGCAATGACATGGCTATGTTTGTCACATTGCGGTGATATGGCTATGTTCGTCACATTGCGACAGATGGGATATGTTCGCGACATTGTGATGACAAGTCTATATTTGGGACATTGTGATGTTACTATGTTTGCTAGATTCTGATGCTACTATGCTTGTCAAATTGCAACATTACTATGTTCCTCGTGTTGCAACATTTGGTTTTTCTTGTGAAATGGAAACGTCGAGTTATTTTTTTCACATGACAAGGTTGCTTTATGTTTGACATGTTTTGAAAAGGAACTTTTGTCCAAGCTTTTTCAAAAAATATTACAAAGTATGGGCATGTTCATCACATTGCAATGGCGGGGCTATGTTTTTCACATTGCGACGATAGGGCTATATTCGTCACATTGTGACGTTACTATGTTTTTCATAATGTGACGCTACTATGTTCGTCACATTGCGACAATATGGCGATGTTTGTCACATTGCGACAGATGGGATATGTTCGTGGCATTGTGATTACATGGCTATGTTTGTGACATTGTGATGTTACTATGTTTGCTAGATTGTGATGTTACTATGCTTGTCAAATTGCAACATTATTGTGTTCCTCATGTTGCAACATTTGGTTTTTCTCATGAAATGGAAATGTCAAGTTATTTTTTTCACATGACAATGTTGCTTTATGTTTGACATGTTTTTAAAAGGAAGTTTTGTCCAAGATTTTTCAATCAATATTACAAGGTGTTTCCTTTCTCACAAAGATAGGAACTTTGAACTGATGTGATGTATTACATAGAATGAAACTTAGAATCATACTTGTTCTAAGGACATTGATAGAAAATCATCTTTAACTTTACATATGATGATTTTTACTTGCTCTAAAGACGTTGATAGAAAATAAACTTGATTATGGGTTTCCCATGCTTGAGTATGGTTTTCCATGGTTGACTAAGCTTAACCATGGTTGAGCTTGATGTGGACCAAAGTTTAGTATTGGTCTAATATGACGCTAACATTAATCATAATAAACCTAATAAACCTAACCCTAATAACCATATCCCTAACTGCATTGACCTTAATATATTGTTAATACATTATTTTTGACATGGTTAATTATTAATATTAATTAATAATTATTGTATATAGGGTATGGATGTATAATATACATACATACCCTTAAGGTACCCCTTTTATAATATAGTTAATAAGTATATTAATAATAACTAATACCCATATATTAATTATGACCATTGTTAATAGTCATTAATAATATTATTAATAGTCATTAATATAATAAATTGTCAATGTTACGTTAACATTTAATATTAATAATATAATATATAATCACTTCTTAATACAATAATGTATTATTAGTAACCCTAATACAAATTATAATAGAAATAACTCTACTCTATTCTTATTGTGGATTGGTGAGACAAATGAATGGTCCATATTACATTAACCCCTGATGTGGGCCCATAGTACATGGGTTTCTACTCTCATAAAGAAAGAAAAAAAAATGAAAAAAAAAAAACTTATAACCAAAAAATCCTCTACCTCATAAGAGGCGATATAGTGGAAAATATTATCACTTGTCTTAATACAAACTCTAATGCACTCACCACCACATACATTTCTACAATTAATTTTTGAATTCGATTTTTATTCAAAATTAAAGGATTAATAGTAGCACACGCTTAATTTTAGAATTCAATTTTTATTCAAAATTAAAGGATTAATGTTAGAATTTGTTTTTCTTAAAGGTGACTACTTTCATATCTTCTTTATAACTCATCAAAATATATTTAAAAACTTGAAAACTATTTTATTAGAAATATTTCTCACCACCACATACACTTTTGCACTTAATTTTAGAATTCATTTTTTATTAAAATAAAAGGATTAATGTTATAATTTATTCTTTCATATCTCCTTTATAAATAGTGAAAATATATTAAAAACTTCCAAACTATTTTATTACAAATATTTGTTTTTTTTTGTTTTTAATAATATATATAGTACAATATTGTTTTTGATAATAAATATAGTACATTGAAATTGAAGTTTGCCAAATATAATACAAACATTTACAATCAAGTATTCAATCTATTTTTTGAATATATCACTGACTCGACTCTTTCTCCCATACCATCTTAGTAAATTATTTAACATTCTAACTCTGCATTGTTAATCCAATGTATTTTCATCATTGCCCTAACCCTAATAATCATTAATCATTATCTAGATCTCATCCTAACCACTGATGAGATCTCATAGGTTAGGATGAGATCTCATCCTAAATTTTGAAAAAACGCCTAAACCTGGCATCCAACATGCATCCAGATCTCATCTTAACCACTGATGCATTAATTGAAAGGAAAGCCAAACGTGCATCCAACTTAACAATGCCAGCTTAACCAAGGATGTGTTAATTGAAAGGTGCATTAATTGAAAGGTAGACCAAACATGCGTCCATCTTAACCATGCCAACTTAACCACAGATGCCTTAATTGAAAGGTAGGTCAAACGTGCATCCATATTAACCATGCCAGCTTAACCATGGATGCATTAAATAAAAGGTGTGTTAATTGAAAGGAAGGCCAAACATGCATCTAGCTTAACCATGCCAGCTTAACAACGAATGTGTTAATCGAAAGGTAGGAAAAACATAATATGTTATACATTAATATTTTCTAAATAGTTAAACGTGGAAATTAGTGGTAAGGTGATGCAGGAGCATCACCTTCAAAGTCAAAGACGCAAGGGTGGAGGCAAAGAAATGACATCTCAGCATGACAGAGTTTCAAATCAACATTTAACTCAAAAGTAAATCGAGTTGTTGAGATATTTTGGAAGCAACATTTTTAAATATGTTGTGTTTGTAAAGTTATGAAGGACTGTAAGGGGTTGCAGATATGGAGTGTTGACTCTTATTTGGCAATAATTGTTAGTTATTGTAATAGGACGAAGTAGGTAACCGCTAGGACCTGATAGGATAGGTTACAGACAGGATGATGAGAGCTCGTGGAGCTAGTCTTAAGATAGTTTGGTGTTGCATTGTAAAAGTATTATGAGATTATGAGACATGATAGAGTAGAGCAGAATAGAGTAGAAGAAAAGATGCAATGGAGAACTGCAATATTGTGTAATTTGTTTTCATGAATGAATAGAACAGACAATTTTTTCCCAAATCCTTGGACTGTGTTCATTTGATGTATGAATGAATGAATTTTATATTTTGTGAGTGTTGTTTTACTTCATTTTGTTCATGTATGATTGTTGAGAATTTGATTGTATGAGTTCGTGACGAAACTAGATAAGTTTCCATTGTTTCTCTTCTAAAACTCGTATGCAAGGTGTACATCTTGTACGCAAGGAGTGCGTCGATTGAGTCTCAGATTGACTCAAAAGAGTTCATAGAGAGAGCAGAGGAAACTTAGTCTAGGTGCAAGGAGTGCACAACATCAAGAAGCAACCAAGCATCGAAGAACTAGAACAGAGGAATGCCAGGAGGGCGAGAAGAAATTCTTTTCAATAAATCCTTCAAACTGAGTTATCAAAATCCCTAAACGCAAGGAGTGCATGGGAAGTCAAAATCATTTAAGGATCAAGCTCAGAAGGGATATCACTTTCACAAGTGTTGATGAGATCCAAAAGTTAGACTCGTAGGAGGAGAAAAGGTCGAAACCTTTGAAGACTGATAAATATTCTAAGTCAGAAGAAATCAGAAGCTTGGGAGGAAGAGCGATAGTGGTCGTTGGATCATAGTGCAAATGATCAATAGTCGTTTGATCAGAGAAAGGTTCACGAGCCTTAGTGATTTGTACACGCAGGAGAGAGAACTTACCAAGGTTTGAGAATTGAGATTTCTGAAGTCCAAAGAGTCAGAGAGACGAAGTAAAATCTCAATCGTCTGATCATCTGAAGAAGATCTAAACCGTCATATCATCCAAGGTAAAACTCAAGCGTTGGATCACCCAAGTGAATTTGAGCCATCAAATACCGTGATTTCAGGAGGAGGCAAGTTTGAGACTTGATATTTCCAAAGTCCGGAGAGCTAGAAATCTGAAGTAAATCTCAATCATCAAATCAACCGAAGTCAATATGAATCGTTAGATCATCCGAAGTGAATCTCAGGCGTCAGATCACCTGAAGTGAATCTGAACCGTCGAAATTTAGAAGGGACGTGGCGTGACTCTGTGGACTCCAGGTAAAGTCCCGAAGTAATTGTTAAGAACCAAATAAGGCTTAACAGTAATTCATAGCCGTCAGATCAAGAGGAGACATGGCACAAATCTGTGGACTTTGGGTAAAGTTCTGAAGTAATTCATAGCCATCAAATTAAGAGGAGAATGGCATGAATCTGTGGACTCTGGGTAAAGTCCCGAAGTAATTCATAGCCATCATATCTAAGGGAGATTTGGAATAGATCCATGCACTCCAGGTAAGGACCTGAAGTAATCCTCAATTGTCGTATCGAGAGGACAGGTGGCATACATCCATGCACTCTGGGTAAAGACCTGAAGTAATCCTCGATCGTTAGATCAAGTGGACACGCATCAGTGGTCATTGGGAAAAAGGGTGAAGTTTGATATTTGAGATCTCAGAAGTTTGGAGACCCAAAGGAGATCTCGACCATTGATCAAGAAGAGAGCCATAGGACTGTTGATCCGATTTTAAAGGTCAAACACCCGAAGTAGAAGCATGACCATTGATTGAGCAGGACAGATGTTCGCAGATTGTCAACTCTAGAAGATTGAAGTATGAAGGAAAGCAGGGTTTGAGACTTGAAAATTATGAAGTCCATAATCACAAAGGAGATAACACCCGTTGATTTAGGAGGGACAGATCTGGTCCATGGATTTGAAAAGGGAAAATCTAAACTGTCAGTTCAGACAATATTGTCAAGATCAAAATATCGACGGTCACGTAGCATTGCGGGGACAAGAGTTGTGTGGAATTTAAAACGTTGAGGGTGGGTCGCAATCCAGACTGTGGTTTTGGCAAGAGGACACATGGAGGTTCAAGGAGAACTGTAGGCTGAAAAGTAGTTTTATTTCAAACTGCCTTTGGTCGCACCCACAATCGCATGATTACGTGAGTTCATCACCCAAGGTCACATCAAGAGAGGGCTTATCAGAAAAGGAGTTTAACGCCCATTACTATGATATTTTGTAGGAGAGTGAAAGGGAAGGTTGTGGGTACCATAATACCTGCACCAGGGAGTCGAAAGGGCTTGTGTTTAGATAAAGAATGAGACCATCAAAGTTTCAGAGAGTCATTTGACTCAATAATCGGAGATCCTTGACCAGGAGGTCGTGTAGCCCTATGGGGGAGTAGGGGGGATGCATCAGGTGGTATCATAGTTGATTTTGATTTTTTTTGCAGATAGCAGACAAGGGAGAAAGGATGTAAATTGGTAGAAATTGTGGTATCAAGAATTTGATTTATGTTTGTAGGCACCAAAAGGTGATGCAGCGGAATCATGCCACCCAGAAGGCGTAGAGAGAATGCAGAAATGGAAGAATAAATGAGGCGACTCCAAATGAGGCTGGACGCCAAGGAAACAACACAGAGGAGAGCACTAGATGTTAGAGATATTAGTGAATATGAGAGCGAAGAGATAGAGGTTGAAGAAAATGTAGCAGAGGATGCTCCACAATATCTCTTATTGAAATTTGTTTCAAGAATAGGAGCCAAAGAAAGAATAGAGGTACCAATGTATGAAGGTAATTTAGAAGTTGAAGAATTTTTGGATTGGGTACGTGTTATGGACAAGTACTTTGATTACAAAGATATCGAAGAAGACAAGATGGTGAAGCATGCAGTGACAAGACTAAAATTTCACGCAACAATATGGTGGGATGAACTGCAAGCCGAACACAGGAGCAAGGGTAAGAAGAAAATTAAGAACTGGGATAGGATGGTAGCCAAGTTGAAATCCAAATTTATCCCAAAGCACTATCAAATCAATCTGTTCAGAAGATTGCAGAACCTATGACAAAAATGCTTATCATTGAAGGAGTACACTAAGGAATTCTACAAACTGAACATCAGGGTTGGATAGAAAGAGAATGAAGATGAAAAGACAACCAGATATATCAATGGGATGAGATATGAAATCCAAGAGGAGATCATCTTGATTTTTGTTAGTAAATTCGAGGATGTTTATCAAGCAGCCTTGAAAGATGAAGAAAAATTGGCCAGGAAACAAAGCCAACGAAACAAAGGAGGAAATTCAAGCAGAGGTAAGGGAACCAGCAAAGAGAAGTTCCAGAAGTTGAAGCATGAAGATGGAAAATAACATAGTCACCATGAGAAAGGTGGAAGTTCTAAGGAAGGACAACATGGAGGAAGAAGATCTTTTTCCATAGGATGAGGAAGAGCCAAAGGAAGTGAATTTAGATGTTATGCTTGTGGAAAAACAAAGCACGAGTCTTGTGAATGTCCCGAGAGAAAGAAAGAAGGAGGAGGATAAGCACACATTTTTTAAGCACATAAGCAAGTGGAAGCAGAAGCAGTAGAAGGAGGAAAGAACATCATGATGAGGAAAATCCTTCTTAAACCAGAGAAGGAGGTAGAAGAACTAGTTCATAGAACAAGTCTATTCAGAACTTCTTGCAAGACGAAAGATAGAGTTTGAAAGGTGATCATAGACAGTGGGAGCACTAACAATCTAGTATCCACAGAGATGGTGGAGAAACTGGAGATGAAGACAACTGCACATCCAAACCCATACAAGGTGTCATGGTTGCAGAGAGGACATCAAGTAATGGTAAGTCAACAATGCCAAGCTTAATTTAAAATAGGAGGTTATAGGTATGAAATATTATGTGATGTAATTCCTATGGATGTCTATCATATTTTATTGGGAAGACCATGGCAGTTTGATAGAAAATTTATTCATTATGGGAGAAAGAATACTTATACCTTAGAAAATAATGGTAGAACACATATGTTGTTACCAATAGAAGACAAAGAGAAAAAGAGGGAAGCTTGTTCAAGTATACTTCTCATGGCTGGGAAGGAACTCTTGAATGAAGTCAAGAAAGAGAAAGAAATACAGTTTGGTGTAGTGAGGAAGCCTAGAGTTATCCTTACAAATACTACTATAGAATATTTTCCTAAAGAAATCCATGAACTGTTAGAAACCTCTAGTGACATAGTATTGGATGAGTTACCTCACTCATTGCCACCTATTAGGAGTATAATCCATCATATTGACCTTATTTCAGGAGCTAGTTTACCAAACAAAGCAACTTATAGGTTGACACCTAGAGAGAATGAGGAAGTCAAAAATCAAGTCCAGGAGTTGTTGGATGAAGGTTTAGTCATGGAAAGCTTAAGCCCATGCATAGTATCGATTATGTTAAGTCCAAAGAAGGATGGAGGATGGAGAATGTGTACAGATTCCAGAGCCATCAATAGGATAACCATTTTGTATAGATTCCCTTTACCGAGGATGGATGATTTAATGTATTTTTTGAGTGAACCAAGGTATTTTTCCAAGATAGACTTGAAGAGTGGATATCATCAAATAATAATGAGAGAGGGAGATGAATGGAAAGCAACATTCAAGACAAATGAAGGATTGTTTGAATGGTTGGTCATGCCATTTGGGTTGACAAATGCACCAAGCACATTTATGAGATTAATGAATGAAGTATTGAAAGACTTCATAGGAAAATTTGTCATAGTATATTTGGATGACATACTAATCTTAAGTAAGACAGAGAGAGAACACTTAAGACATCTAACATCAATGATGGAAAATTTGCAGCAAGAAAAATTGATGATAAATCTGAAGAAAAGATCTTTTATGAAGACAGAACTCATATACTTGGGTTTTTTGATCTCTTCAAATGAATTGTAGATGGATCCAAAAAAGCTGAGAGCAATCAAAGAATTTCCATCACCAAGTAGCATATTGGAGGTAAGAAGTTTTCATGGGTTAGCAAGTTTTTATAGAAATTTTATCAGAAATTTCAGTGGTATATGTTCACCCATGATGGACACTATGAAGAAGAAGATCTCTTCAAATGAATTGAAGATGGATCCAGAAAAGGTGAGAGCAATCAAAGAATTCCCATCGCCAAGTAGCATATTGGAGGTAAGAAGTTTTCATGGGTTAGCGAGTTTTTATAGAAATTTTATCATAAATTTCAGTGGTATATGTGCACCCATGATGGAAAATGTGAAGAAGAAACACAAGTATTTTAATTGGACAGAGGAAGCTGAAAAAAGTTTCAAAGTGTTGAACGAGAAGATCACAAAACAACCAATTCTGGTCTTGACAGATTTTGGAAAAACATTTCAAGTAAGATGTTATGCAAGTGGATTAGCTATTGGAGTAGTCTTGAGTCAGGATAATAGGCTAGTTTCTTATTTCAGTGAGAAGTTGAATGACACCAAGAAGAAGTATTCCACATTTGACAGAATTTTATGTAGTGATTCAAGCTTTGAAGAAGTGGAGACACTATCTAATTCCTAAAGATTTTTTCTTGTACAGTGATAACCAAGCTTTGCAGTTTATTACTAGGCAAGAAAAGTTGAATCAGAGACTGTAATGTCCCTTTCCAAATAGGAGCTCCAGAGAGGATGATTAATGGTCTAAAACACCCCGTTAGACTATAGCTAGGGCCAAAGAGGGGTAAACAGGGTTACTAGAGGTCACTCCAGTCACTTGTGTTATATTTAGAAAGTGGCATTGAGCTAAAAAGGGTTAAAATCACTTTTAAGTCATCATGAGCTAAACATAGAAGTCAACAAAGAATTAGGGTTTCAGCAGTGATTTACGGTTTTGGAAATCAAAAATGAATTGGGGTTTCAGCATGATTTAGGGTTTTTGAAAGCTATAAAGGAAGGGTCAACGACCTAATTCATCATTATGCAAATTATGACTTGTCATTGAGGAGAGAGGCGTATCTCAGGAGAGATAGTTTAGTGGATTCCAAGAGGAAGAAACCAGTTGGTTGATTTCGGTGTTGAGAGACACACCCTAGTCACAGGGAAGATCACACAGGTCTTCCATCATTCTTTAGCAGTAGTTACATAGTGTTCAACAACAAGGGCACATTCATCCAGAGTGAGAGCGCAACTTCTCAGAGGGTTTTTAGTCGACTTATCCCATTCAGGGAGAATTTTGAGATTTCCCTCTGACCCATTTGAGAGGATGGAAATGTGCATATTTTTCCTAGTTCCTCATCAGATTCTAATGGAGGAATCAATTGGGACACATTTTCCAGACTTGGACATGCGACACTTTTGGCAAACACATTTGGGGTTCTCGAGCGATAATTAGACAAGATTGAGGAAAACCCTTCTGACCCATTTCCCAGTAGACCAAGGCGGTCATTTTGAGACATATCTCATTAGATTCCAATGGTGGAATCACTAGTATGGATTTTTCCAGAAGAAGAGGGGTGCATTCCCCCAGGGGTATCCATCTGGGGTCCAAATTCATCAGTAGAGGGGTCTGAAAGATACCAGTGCTGAGGACTAGAGCAAGACACATCATTTGGGATAGTTTCTAGGCCATTCCAAGAAGTATATCTCCCAGGGAAAACTTCCCAGACTTCCAACAGTTACTATCAGAGTTGCCATAGTCCCAGTGCATCCATTGATTCTGCAATGCTCCCATATTCCGGGTATTATATTTTAGTTGCTTATTTGTATTCCTGCTAAGATCCTTTGTCTATTGATCTAGTCGAGTATTGTCAGTTTATTCAGTCGCATTTGGCCATTTTGTAATCCACAAAGATATCATAATACAAACTTTGCAGTCCTTTGTCACATTTATTATTTGTATGATCATTTATATGTTGTAAACCATTGATCCTACACACAAATTAGCAGTGTATCCTAAACTAGCCAAGTCGGAAACATTATAGGGACTAGAGCAGGGTGCATCATTTGGGACAATTTCCAGGCCATTCTGAGAAGTATAGCTCCTAGGGTGAACTTTCCAGACTTCCAGCAGTTACCGTCAGAGTTGCCATAGTCCCAGCGCATCCATTGATTCTACAGTGATCCCATATTCTGGGTATTATATTTTAGTTGCTTATTTGTATTCCGGATAAGATCCTTTGTTTGTTTATCTATTCGATTATTGCCAGCTTATTCAACCACATTTGACCATTTTGTAATCCATAAAGATATCATAATACAAACTTTGCAGTCCTTTGTCGCATTTATTATTTGTGTGATCATTTATATGTTGTAAACCATTGATCTTACACACACATTAGTAGTGTTTCCTAGAATAGCCAAGTCAGTAACATTACAATGGTATCATAGCTTTAGTCCTGCCAGCCTATGACTAAAGACAATGAGTGCAGAAGAATACCCAAAGGGTTGTGAACACATAGGTGACGAATATGTCACTTACAACAGGCATAAGGAAAGAAGGCATAGGCCTAATTTCCCCCCTTTTCCTCCAAGCTCAGAGAAAGAGGAAGAGGCACACAAATAAGCAAAGATAAGGGAAGAGTGTGAGGCTAAGAGCGAGGCAGAGAGGATGCTAAGAGAAATATATGAGCAACCAGGGGGAAGTGGCAAGGACCCCGTAGATCCAGAGATAGATTTCATGCATGTTATCAATGATATGTTAGCTAGTCAACGGACCATGTCTCAATCCTTGGCACAGGTGGTTGATATATTGGCTAGAGTGGGCACCCCAGACACACAATTCATGCATGCAACACAGGGGAACTCAGGAGCAGGCAGTAGACCCCATTCACCCTCTCACACATACACCTTGACGAGTAGGATTCCCAGACCCTTATTTCCCAGTTTCTAGAGGGAACCCCCAGTAGAAACACTGCCAACGATAGCACAAAGGCCACCCACTCATGCAGATGAAATTGCAGAGTATATGAGGGAGTATKCAACATTCGTTCGTGACTTCCATCAGAACATGACCTTAGTTGAGTATTGTGGAATCAGAATCAGGAACCGCCCTAKAGATTCGTAGAGGGGAGGATAACAACAACACTAGGGGAATAACCTCAATTTCATCTGAAAATTTGGGAAACTCACCATCCCTTATTTCGACGGATCGTCCAAATACATCGCCAGAGCTTGGGTACAAAAGYTAGACACATAGTACAATCTCAACTAGATGACCGAGACAGAGGCCATCAGTTTTGTGACCTTACACTTGGAGGGTGAGGCACACGAGTGGTGGTATCATGGACTGGTGACATTGGGTCATAGTCGCATCACCTCCTATAGGGAKTTTACAGATAGGCTCATGGACCGGTTTGACAGGAGGATCTGTTGACAGGCGAAATTGACCGCTCGTCAACTGGAGGAGTGAATCCGGTCTGGGGTTGTCTAAATAATCCAAGCCRTTTGGGATGATCCACTCCGACGGGTTTAGCGGCTCCATTAGCCGATCTAAGTCCTAGGAAAAYGAAAGAAAAACTAAGCTAAAGAAACTAATCTAAATGAAAAAAAAACAACTACAACAAACTATATACAAATCTAAAACATATATATACAACTTACTTACTAATATTATACAACAATAATTCTATGAAATTAAATGTTCAGCTATCAACAAAATTATATCTCAATTATATATGTACAGTACTTACAGAATACAAATTTTGATCTAAATTTGCAAAAATCATTGGTAAAATGTCTTATGACAGTGAAACCATTATTTTTGGATTTTTTTATATCTTTTCTGTGAAAGAAGAGAAATGAAAACTAACTAAGATGAACAATTAAAATAATAATCCTAACTGTAAATATGAACTATATATCTATCTAAACTACTGAGAATTCTCGAATTTATTAACTATTAAATTGCAAATAACAAGCTAACCTGTAGTAACGCTTTCCAATTTGTCCCATGCACAGTATTCGGTTCAGCTATTTTATGGGAGGAAACTCGCACCAGATTATCCACAAGCTTCTCGTAAACAGGAAGCAACAATGCTCTTTGAATGTGAATGACAGAACAAAAAATACATAAAACAACAACAATCTTATAGTTTACAAATCATCACATTTAGATAAATCCTTATGCAAAGATTTGCACATAATTGTTTGTTTAACAAAGAAGATAAACCTTTTATTCATTAAATTCAAACAGAGTAATTGTTGTGATTAAAATGAGATACATCAAATATGGATAGAATTTAAATCATAACGCATCAACCTGTAACAAATCTTGATAGCTAAAGTAGTCAATAATTTGATTACAAATTAAAATGCACAAAACTTGAACGGAAGTATGATAAATTGAAAGCTAAAGTTGTTACAAAGCATCCACTTCCATTCGAGTCTGTATAGTCATAAGTTCATAGTCTTTGTTCTCCCAACAGTGATGGGTTATTTACAAAAAATATTGAGTATATAAAGGCCACAGGGTAAAACATCCCTATGGGAATTATCAAAAACTGTTTGCAAAAATCTGGGAACAATCTCCCAAATCTCTATTTCTGCCTAAGACTAACAACTTAAAAAAAAACTAAATAACAAAAAGCATGTTCTAAACTGCCACAGCATGTCCAATTTCCCATTGAAATTCATGTGTACCTATAGGTGGACAAGAATAAACAATTTTAGACAATGTTCAGTTGTAAAATCAACAAAAAATCCAACGTTTATGACTAGCTAACAGAATCAAACGATTCTGTAGCTGGTCATATTTGCAAACATAATTGTTTCAGAATAATCCAATGATAACATAAATGCATGCGGTCAATCAAACAGAGCCTTTATTACCTAAGCAAATCATTCTTGGTAAAACAAACCAAATCTTTTTATGCCAATTCAAAACAAACGAAATTGTATTGAATTAATAGAATGATAACAGGGATGTATGCGGTCTGTCAAACAACTCTTTTGTTACTAATTCAAAACAGATAGAATCATTTTTGCCAATTCAAAACTAACAAAATCATTTTTTTAAATTGATTCAATCAAAACAGAACCATATTCGATTTAGCAGGCAAATCTTTTGTATTGATTCAATGCAAACACAATTCAAAACGAAACCAGAAATATATTTGATTTGATCCAACAAAATCATTTATTCTAATTCAAGAAAGACGGAATCATGCTAAAATTAAACAAAATCATACCAACCATTTTGAAATCAAGTCGAATCATGATGGTTGTAGCTGCTTACACGTTTTTTTCTTTTAAAAATCACATGTCCTGTAGATGAAAAACTTGATGGAAAACTGGTTGAATACCCTTTGAATTGATCAAGGGTTCACACAAGGCTGAGGCACAAGTCTAGACGGGTGGAACAGTTCTGAAGCATAGGCCCAGAGTAGTAATAAACGTTCCAGCAAATGCACACAGACCCAAAACACACCTTTCAGCCATGGAGAAGATGAAACTTGACCTCTAAAACACAAGTTATAACTCTGTAATAACCCAATTTCTGAGGAAATATCCCATGCTAAAGGTAAAGGGGCTAATTTCAGTTCTGGGTTTTCAAGGGTTTGATCGGATTCAAAACCGTTTGCCCAGAATCGTTCACGCAAAAACGTGTCTCTGGGAGGCAATACGGGGTTCAATTTACACTATAGGATCCATAGGAGAGAGCACACAGTCAATAGGGTAAACGGTGAGGGGGTTTGATAGGCTAGGCACATGACCAAATGCTCACAGGCTTCCCAAAACAAACAGAGCTAGCCCTAGATACAAGGCAGGCATTAATGCCTAAGTGTGCGAGGGTGGCAGAACGAAACAAACCCATGCAAAACATTCATATCGAAATGTACAATTGAAGGTAAATCAAATCATTCACATCACAATCCAAATATCAAATAACTATTTGCAAACCATTATGTTCATAATCAATAATTTGTCAACAATAGTATGTGTATGATTTACAACAAAACAACATTTCGGATATAGCACCAAAGATTTGATCACAAAGTTTATGCGTTGTATGAAACCATTGCACTAAGGATTTAATCAAAGACACCAAATACCATTGCATGGCGAACCCATAAATTGAGACCATATCAACCAAAAGTGCAAAGTAAATAAAAGTTTGGTGTTTTTGACATACGTGTGACCACTATTGAGTTAGAAGGGAAATGACCACATGAACAAGAGTGTTCGCAATAATCCAGTGACGATTTTAATTCCATCGACATGACTTTGAACTTAAGGTTTTCACACTTGCAGTCGTGAAAACGAAAACAAAAGGCAGGTATGTGAATAGTGCAATATAATAGTGTCGTTTTGTTTTCAAGAATTGCGACAAGTACTTAGGGTTAAAAACCCTTGTGTAGGCAACTTATGAGAAAAAGATAAAAATGCGAAATGGCTGCCAACAATGGTGACACACTGGTAGAAGCAGTTATCTCTGCCAAAAGAACAAATCCAGATTATGATATGAGAATAATTCTAACTCAAAAACAACCAGAAAATTGTTTAAACATCATCATTAATAAAAAATTCCAGCTGTGCTTAAATGACGAAAACTGATAACAGTCTTAAGACAAGCGAGTCATGATATTAAAGATAAATCTCCAATACTTTTGACAGAGCCACTGCTGCCAAAAAGTGTCCATAGCCTCGACAGGGTTTCCATTTAACCCACTCTGATATCTGTATCCTGTCAAGAAGTTTCAGATCAAAATAAAGGACATTTTAAGGTCAAGAGATTCCATATTTGCATATTTTCATATACCCGACATTGCTTCGCTGCCAGTAGGCCTGTTCAGTACCCCAGCAAAGTTGTATTGGCGTCATGCATGCATTTACCTGCTGCCAGTAGACCTGTTCACTATCTCGACGGGTTTACAAGCACTTCCCACAACTCTTTTAATGATTTATTTGGTTTTTAAAGATATATAATTGAGCGGGGTGACGCTGAAAATTATGATATTTTTGACATATTTTTTACAGACCTTGAAAGAATTTTTTAAAACTGTCCTTCATTCAGATTCAGAGATGGTTTGTTTGAAAAAATGACCTTCGAAAGCAGGGAGACATCTTCTAAGGTATTCCCTTAAGGAACAGGGACAGCATAAGAAGATAATGGATGATCGTGACAAGCTTTGCTTACAGATTGAAATCAATAAACTTCTTTCATACAACAGTCTTTCCTCAACATGGCTGTAAATTTTAGAAGTATATTATAATTGATGTTTAGACAACTTTTCAGCAATCATTTTAGAGAAAGAATTTTCTGTTTTCTTTGTCTGAACAGTTCAAACTGCAGGTATGTGTATTTCAAAAGAAGGATTGATAAGCATAAAAGGAAACAAAACACATTAGCAAAGAAATATTTGAAAGAAAAGAAATCCAAACAAGAAAAATATGTACAGAAGGTGCATCTGAAAACCTCATGCAACAAATCCCCTGGGAGACTGAAAGAAAGTAAAAAAAATCTTGTTTGGTGGGAAAGTAGTCTTACTTGTGGTACCTTGGGTCAGGGTTGATTCAGATATCTCTTTACTTTCCATTTAAGATTTTCATGATGATACTGCATTTTTAAAAATAAATATTCAACTAAAAGCAAAGAGAAAAAGATCAAGCAGACTTCCCTGACAACCACCGTATTATGGTTCTCGTGGTGCGCCCACTTGCGTTCATGACTGCATTATTACAAAGAAAAATAGTGAGAAATACAATTGAAAGGAAAACATATTCCTAAACCTACCCTAACTATTAAACGAATCAGAATACTATGTGAAGTCATGTTTCCAATGTAGCCATCGAAGTAACTCTAATCCTGCAGTGGAAACAAGATCAAGCATTACTAATAAGAATGGTAATATATCAAAAAATGACAGAAACATATCACACTTACCTTCATAATCATCATCTAAAAATGAAGTAAGCATGATCTTACCATTTCCTTGGATATTCTTGTTGTACGAATCCTCCAGCCATTGCGCAATCTTGTCATGATAAGGGTCATAATGGCATGGGCGAGTGTAAGTAGTTTTGAAAAACTTGTCAGGATTACGAGGAAATGGAATAACCATCAGCCAAGGCTGAAATGCCCCATCCTCCTGACAGTTCTCTAAGTACTTATTAATTTCCTCACATGGAGGATCTAAAAGAAATATGTCACGCCTACCTCCAAGATACTTAGGTAAAAAGAAAGCAAGCTCAACTTTGTCTTTATTATGAATTTTTTTTATATATGAATATTCAAGCCATCCTAAGATCCTGCCACAAAAATGGGGATGCAAACCATGACTTTGATGAAACGAATATATCAATGGGAAACTCATCATAGGATGATTCGTGCAATCAATTAGATCATTGGTTTGAATGTTTCCTTTGATGGGATTGATTATTTCAAAATGTGAATCATAAACATTAAGATTTGAGCCAATCAAAGAACGAATATGAAATGTAGAACGTTTGATCTCCATAAAATATAATGCATCATCCTTTTCAACAATAAACTGTGTAAAATCATCTCACAACATGTCCTCTTCCCATATGAGTGATGAAAGTGAACAAGCATCAAATCTGGTTTTATCAATGTTATGCTCGGAATTAATTTTACCAAAATTTAGCATATTGAAAGGATATGATTGTGGCGGAAAAGAGTAGTATGTTGTAGGTAAGATGTCAAGTCAACCAAAATCTAGGAATAGATCAGGATATAAAGAATAAAAGGAATCAGAAATAAGCAAATGAAAAGAATCTCTTGAACTATGATACTCAACAATGGTATTCTCAAGACAATTCTCTTCACTTTCTTTAAAACTCTTACTTCGTTTTGGTGATGAATTCCTCAACATAATATGATCATCTGGATTTGCCTTTTGTGTGATAGATAATTCAAAATTTATGTGAAGCATCTAGTCTTTCCTGTGAACAAAGTTCATTTTGACGATGAAGGTTTAAAGTTTCTTCTTCTAGTTGCATAACTTCTTCTCTGATTAGTTTCATAGGAGTACTAGAACATTCAAGATGATTTTCGTCGCTTAAGTGTTCTTCAATGACTGATTTTAAATGTTGATTAGAGCATGAGTTACAAGAATGAGGGTATTCACCTTGAGCTAGAAACGAATCATCTTCCATACTAGTCTTAGACTGAAAATACAATGATTCAAAGGAAAAACCAATTTGGTTGTCAATAAGAGCCTAATCAATAGATTCTATCTCCCAGGCTTGTTCAACATTATCAAAAGAATTTTTCTCTTCTTGCGAAGAATATTGTTCTTGTAGTTGAGTGATAGGATTTGCAATTGGTTCTTCATTCGTGATTGAACATGACTGGATGGAAGGGATGGAAGCATAATAGAAGAGATTTAATGCCAATGTCATGTCATCAAGATTAAATTTATAGAGGATATGATAGACTCTTGTCAAAAAGTCTTCTGAAGATGAATCCTCGTTGATTAGCGAAGTATGAAATTCTTCACATAATTGATCGAAATCATAAATTTCAAAAGCATCTAGAAACTCATCTACAAATTGAAACCAATAAAAAATGTGACATACTGGAAAGGATTCAAACCAATGTTTGATCTGACCTCTAAAAGTAAAAGCGAAAAGTATGCATAAAATTCTTAAATCTGAGATGTCATGTTTGATGCATTTGCACCAAAACTTGTTAAGGTGGTCTTTAGCAGATATATTGCCTTCACCATCAAAGGTGAGTTTGGACAAGCGAGAGACTGTCTCGTTGGGAACATTGGGTAATGAGAAGT
>ML778236.1:860315-878376 GCA_009831015.1 Picea engelmannii | reverse complement strand
AACTCCTTCTCATTTTGAGAAAGTCCTCCTATAGATGCCATTTTTCTTCCTTGAGATGAGCTCTTCCCTAGCTAACATGCAAAACTCAAATCCAAACGTCAATTAACTCTGATACCACTTGATCCGTCAGGATTTTTTAATGACTTATGGTTGAGTTTTAATTTTGCATGCGTTAATTAACCATTTGAGAAACTTAGTGAAGGAATGAGGAAAGAATAGGAATTATGACAGCCATATACACATATCCAGATCCGAAATGAAAGAATAAACAACAAACCATAACACATAGATTGATAACGGAGTTTGGCACAACTTTGCCTACGTCTCCGGGCCTTTTCTCTGTGGGGGAGGCTTCTTTATTTCTTCTCAAAATCTCAAAAGTACATCTCTGCAATGCCAAATGGCTACAAGACTGATCTAGTCATGTTCTTCCAGATCTCTAGAACCATGCAAAGAAAACGACATGCAAAACGGACATCCGAAGCTCCCAGAAATGGTCTGACAGCGTCTCCTCCTCAAAAGCTTCTCTGCCTCAAAATGACTTTGGCTTGGCTTCTCCTCAGCATTATTCTTCTCTGAATTCCCTCAAAGTTGTCCCCATGGCCTCAAACAGGCCCTGGTTATATAGTTGGGAAGGTAGTTTCTCATCTCCAACTTCCTCCAAGAAGTTAGGCTCAAAAACTACCCAATAACTCCCCAAAATGGAGTAAATACATTAAAAATGAGTTAAACAATAATTAAAAACCCAAATTATAGGCATAACAACCCAAAAATTGAATTAATTTGGGCATAAGCCCCTTATATCCAGCGCGCACCCTTTATCGTGGTCACATGGCACAATATGGCCAAGCGCTAGCCCAAAGGGCTAAGCGCTGGCCCTAACCATGAGTTGACACTTGGTTCCGTTGGCAACCATACGACCATTGGTCTTAACGGTTGTAACCGTGCATATATGGTTTATTGAAACTAACCCATGGCTTTAAACTTTAACGGTTCATAAACCACGCATGATATGTATCGGTCACATAACATTCAAATGACCGCGGGTCGAGGCTAAGCCCCGGCCCGACCCCCCACCATTTAAAACTTGAATTCAATTCAAATACAAAAATACCTGCATATGTAATAAGAAACAAGCAATGGTATAGTGTTTGGGCGGACTTTCATAAGGCATAGCTGGTTGGGAGGTCTGGGGTTCGAATCCCCCGGACTCCATAAAATTTTGACATAACAAACTATATAGACCAAACCCGGGGTGCCACGTGGCAGCCCACGACTGGGCCACGTGGCACCTTAAAAAACCAATCAATACATGCCACGTGTCAGTCGCCTATTGGTCCACGTCCCAGAGCTGTATTGCCACATCAATTCACCGTGTCAGCTTCCGTACTGTCCATTCAAACTTTCCATGTCATCGTCGTACTGTCCCGTCATTCCGCTACGTCACCTGCTGATGTCACCCATGCCACATGTCACCCTTTTAGTGGTGACATGTGTCACCTTGGGATTGACCCAACTGTACGCCAAAAAGTCCAAATATGCCTGCCATGTGTCACTCTTTGGAGCTGCCACATGTCATTTGTATGGACCTGCCATGTGTCGTCTATATGGAAATGCCACGTCAGCGTCCGTACGGGCTATACGGACTGCACAGTCAGCAATTTTTTTTCTTGTTTGACTTTTCGGACAGAATGCGATATCTTCTCCATATGGACTCCGTTTGACAAAGTAAATATACCACCGGAATCAGGAAGACGAGATAGACACAATGGCACAGGTTTCGTCAAATTTTGAGCACTTTCATTTTTGAGCATTTTTCAAGCCCTGTCAGGCTTCTGGATCTGATTTCAGATCAGAGAGAGGGACATAAAGAAGATGACATTTCAATGTCATTTTGGACACTTCAAGTTCCTGGTTAATCCATTTGGGCTAACCAACTACATTCCAGTCTTGCATGAACCATATATTCAAGGATCAGTTAAGGAAATCAGTCTTGGTTTTATTCGACGACATCTTGATCTATAGTCGGTCATGGCAAGAGCATATGAGGGACCTGGATGAGGTATTAAGCATCATGGAGGCACGGTCATTATATGCCAATGATTCCAAGTGTGAGTTTGGTATGATAGAGCTTCTTTACTTAGGACACATCATCAGTGCACAGGGGGTACAGGTGCACCAAGAGAAGATCAGGGCCATTCTAGATTGGCCGACGCCCAGGAACATGATGAAAAGATATCCACACTATCACCCCGCAGGGTCCCTTCACCTGACCTCCTGCCCACAGGATCTTTCAAATCCCTTATGTTGCTGAGCCGAAGCGGCTCTTTAGATCCCCTGCTGGAATCCTCTTCTGTAACCCGATCCACAGGTCCTTTAATTCCCTTCACGACCTTCTTCTCTTTCCGCGACCAATTTCCCCACAGGAAACGGTTTATCAGGCGTCGGGGTTTCGTTGTCTCTATTGTCGAGAGTTCTTATACTCTCCAACCCCCAATCACCGATGGGACAAATTTTCGATGCGCTCCTTTTTTCCTCAGCAACTTCTAGCTGTGCTACTGGTCCACATGACCTGCCTTCATATGACCATAGTCCTAGACTCCTATCGGGATTTCGGCATTTTCAACGTCGATGTGCGAATGTCCCCAAGATTCACGATTCTACGATTCTCGATGCGCCTTTACCTCAGCTAGCCCTCCTGGATTAGCCCTGGCCAATGTGACCCTCACCCCGTGACTGCAGTCTTACCACTCTGTTGGGGTTTCGGGGTTTGCGATGCCAATATGCATACGCCTACAGGATTCCCGATCCCTCGAATCCCGATCCTCTGTCGTGCTAACAGCTGGCCTCCACTATGGCTCTGTCCTCCTCCGTTGTTGTGCTGACAGCCAACCCCCACTGATCGGGGTTTCGCGTTTCGCGAATCTGCAATGCACAAAACTCTCGCTCCCAGGATCTCCAATATCCCGATAGTCGATGTGACCTTCCTGTCGAGCTTTTCCTGGTGGCGCTCAGTTTCTGCCACGCGTCCTTCCAAATGGACGATTCCAATTATGTCAGGATTTTGAGACTTTCAAGGTCCCGGTTCTCACGACCTTGAGAACTCTGGTCTCCCGATGGCCGATATCCTGATGAAAAATCCTCGTGTCGGGACTTCTCTTCTTGCTCACGAGGCTTATCTCCCTCATAGCTTTTGAAGATCTGACGGTTGTCGGTGACCCTGCACCAAATCTAACGGCTCAGACCTGTCTTCCTTCCCTGTGCTTCTCCTGAGGCTTAACCTCCACGCACCTTCTCCTGATCCAACAGCTGACGAGATTCTGAGCAAGATCTAACAGCTTAGATCCCTTTCTCCTATGCACTCCTCCTTGGATTCTTCCTGGCCATGAACACCCACGGTCCAGATTCTATCAGCTGATCCAAGGGTCGATGTTGCTCCTCCCTGAGCTTCCTGCACGCTTTCTTCCTACACTTGGAAGAATTTCAAGTCTTCCAAAGGCCTCGACCCTTTGCTTCTTTTCTCTGCGAGCTCTAAAACCTTGAGCCTCGCTGTGCATATGAAACGTTGTTCCTCTTGAGCTTCTACAACCACTCATACCCCTTGGGGGATTTTTTCCCTTCTCCTTTCACAGATGGAGAATAAAATGCCCTCCTAGCTCTCTGTTTACTCAAGCAACCTCCTTGCTGAGCCTTCTGGGTATTCAGCAACCCGGGGAAGATTCTTCTGTGGACTCTTCCTCACTTCTGGAACTCAAAGAGTTCTCTTCACTTATGTGCCTGCTTGCACACTTTCTCGACGCCCTCTTGGTGGAGTCTCTTCCCCACAGAACGCTCAGTAGTTTTGGGTTCCCTCTGTGCACCTTTTGCACCTACTCAATGCCCACCTAGCAGAGCCTTCCCTTCTTCCACAGAACACTCCACGGTTCTGTCTTCTTTCATGAACTCCTTGCACTTACTCGATACCCTCCTGGCAGAGCTCTATAGAATCCTCTGTGATTTTGTTCTTCTTCAAAATCACAACAGAGTTCCTTCCTCTGTGCACCACTGTACACATGCTCAATGCCCACTTGGAAGAGCTCTACAAAACTTACAACAAAGTTCTATCTGCAACTATGTTTCAGCTACACAACCTTGCCTCCAAGGTATTCAACAACCTTGATGTCTTCCTCCTGAGTTGATGATTTTAGTCCTATGCCGCGGCACGTCTTTGTCTGACTCTGCAGAGTTCAGAAGTGCATCCTCTTGTGCACGGCTCTCAGAACCCGCAACATTCTGTCACACCCTCCTGGTGTGAAGCCTCAAAGACCTTCAAACTGAAACCAAACACAACTCCTGCAAATGCACTAACACTCACACATTCACAGCATATGAAAGAACACACTCAGACATCCATTCAACACAGAATCAATGTAGGAAAAACTGCTTTTGTTTGTATTAACAATGGCAAATGCTTGTATTTTACATTGGTGTTCCTAAGCTCTCTCTAGCTCTTCTCCTACAACCATCCTATCTACAACAACTTGACTAACTCAAAATGAGATCTCTAAATCTCTTTTACCTTAGGGGCTCATTGAGCGCTTCCCTCCAGGTTCACCTACTCTAATAAATTGCATTCAATGGTTGTCTAGTCCAGCACTTGGATCTAGATCTCAGCTGATCTAGCATTAAATCCGATCCTATCTAACGCCTGCACAAAGGCACGACTTCCATGGCTCACCAGCCTAATAATTTAAATTACATTCATTTCAAATTTAAAATTTAAATGAGGTTGCACCTCTCTTCAACCTTTGAATGCGTGTGCACTGACGTGGCTGGCTGGCTGGCTGGCTTTGTGGAGAGATTCTCCTGCATCAAACTCCTCAGTTGTAAAATCATGAGCTCCTTCTCATGCACTTTCCCTCTAAGCGGTTGGAAATCCTCCTGGATCCCAAATAAGTCTTTGGAGCCTTCCATCTGCTCCATTCTGTTGTTGCTGCTACTGCTTCTGTTGCGCTGTTGTTGCTGCCTTTTCTCTGCCCAGCTTCTCCTCGCTGGTAGTCTGCACTGATCTCAACATCAGCGCCATGATCTATTTGATCACTGCATCCAGCTGCTCCCATGGCTGGCCCTATTCTTGCAGTCTCCTCAGCTGCAAAAATTTTTGGCGCATGAGAAGATCGCCATGATCTCCCATGCCTCCTTCACTCGTTTCCAACTTCACTTGTTGGATGTGCACGCCCTTCACTTTCACCCTTTCCTCCAGGGCTTCTAGCTGCTGGCATAGATCAGCAAAGCATATGTTGTCTGCCTATTCTTCCTCTATCTCTGCAACCTCCTCTGTTGCATTCTTTTTATCTTCAAGGCTGAAAATGTTGAGCCATTCCTCAGAATGCTCGTCATCCTCTTCTTCGTCTTCTGCTTCTGCTTGGGCAGCTTCCAAAGTCTTCTCCAATTTCTCCTTGACAGTCATCGTCCATTGAGATTGTTCTTCTATTGTTGCTGTATCATTTGCAACACAATTTTCTGTCTCCTCCTGGGCATATGGTAGGAATATCCCAATTCCCCCAATCACCAAAAGATCATCCCGATCTTCCTCCTTTGTCAGTTGCACCCGCTGATCCAAATTTTCCTTCGAGCTCACCTGCTCTGTCACCTCCCCTGGCTGATTCCAGCTCACTTCTGAGTTTATGAGACCCACAGATAGTCTCATCTGCTCATCCCTACCCACCTGGAAATATGGGATGTCCCTGTTGCCCTCCTGGCAGACTATGAGATCAATCGATCCCATCTTCATCAGCACTCCTTACTGAATTGAACTCTCCTTCGAGTCCATGAGACTTTTTGACAGTCTCGCGCTCTCATCTCTGCCCTCCTGGCAATATGAGATGCTCTCGCTGCCCTCCTGGCAGTCTTCGATATCCCGCAGCGATCTCTGATCATTTCCCAGTTGGCAATGCAAAGTTTCCCAGCTGTCCTCATGACAGTCCATGAGATCTTCAACTGATCTCAACTCGTTTCCCTCTTGGCAATATGGAATTTCTTCTGCTCTGCCCTCCTGGCAGTCTTTGAGATCATCAGCTGATCTCATTTCATCCTCCTCATCATCATCGAGACCTCTCCCAGTCTCTGGTTTACATATCTCAACCATCCTGTCAACAGACTCCGCTGTCTCCTGACCATCAACTCCCTGAATGGTCATTTTTCTTTTGGCATCCTTCATGGGCCATTCACACACCCATCGCGACTCCTTGTCCTGCCGCATCTTCAATTCAAGCCTCGCCATTTCTCTTTTTATATCTACGAGCTCTTCATCTATATCTTCTTGGCTCCATAACTCTCTCCTCCCAGCATACCTATGGCCTTCAGTAGCCCTGTTGCTGCCTTTGTTTGCCTTCCTGGCAAATATGCTGTCACTTTGCATCTTGAGCATTTCCAGCTTCATCCCACAGTCCTACTGACTGTCTTCTCGACTGCTGCCTATCTACAAACAATCCTTACATAGTCCTCAACAACTCTGTCTTCCTCTTGCCTCTTCTGTCTGCAATATACAAACAAAATCCCGCTCTAATACCACTTGACGTGTATTAGAGTGCTTTCCTCTTCTGACTCCTCTTGCCTGAAATATACAGACAAGATATCAGCTCTAATACCACTTGATGACAATAGATCCACACTATCACCCCGCAGGGTCCCTTCACCTGACCTTTTTCCCATAGGATCATTCAAATCCCTTATGTTGTTGAGCCGAAGCGGCTCTTTAGATCCCCTGCTGGAATCCTCTTCTGTAACCCGATCCACAGGTCCTTTAATTCCCTTCAGGACCTTCTTCTCTTGTCGCGACCAATTTCCCCACAGGAAACGGTTTATCGGGCGTTGGGGTTTCGTTGTCTCTCTTGTCGAGAGTTCTTATACTCTCCAACCCCCGATCGTCGATGGGACAAATTTTCAATGCGCTCCTTTTTTCCTCAGCCCCTTCTAGCTGTGCTGCTGGTCCACGTGACCTGCCTTCATATGACCACAGTCCTAGACTCCTATCGGGATTTCGGAATGTTCAACGTCGATATGCGAATGTCCCCAAGATTCGCGATTATCCGATTCCCGATGCGCCTTTACCTCAGCTAGCCCTCCTGGCTCAGCCCTGGCCAATGTGACCCTCACCCCGTGACCACAGTCTTACCACTTCATCGGGGTTTAGGGGTTTGCGATGCCAAGATGCATATGCCTACAGGATTCCTGATCCCTCGAATCCCAATCCTCTATCGTGCTGACAGCTAGCCTCCACTATGGATCTGTCCTCCTCCGCTGTTGTGCTGACAGCTGGCCCCCACTGATCAGGGTTTCGCGTTTCATGAATCTGTAATGCACAAAACTCTCGCTCTCGGGATCTCTGATATCCCGATAGCCGATGTGACCTTCCTTTCGAGCTTTTCCTGGTGGTGATCGGTTTCTACCATGCGTCCTTCCAAATGGACGGTCCTGATTATGTCGGGATTTCAAGACTTTCAAGGTCCCGGTTCTCACAACCTTAAGAACTCAAGTCTCCCGATGGTCGATATCCCGATGACAACTCCTCATGTCGGGACTTCTCTTCTTTCTCATGAGGCTTATCTCCCTCATAGCTTCTACAAATCTGATGGTTGTCGACGACCCTGCACCAAATCTAACGGCTCAGACCTATCTTCCTTCCCTGTGCTTCTCCTGAGGCTTAACCTCCGCGCACCTTCTCTCGATCCAACGACTGACGAGATTCTGAGCAAGATCTAACACCTTAGATCCCTTTCTTTTGTGTGCTCCTCCTCAGATGCTTCCTAGCCATGAACACCCACGATCCATATTCTATCGGTTGATCCAAGGGCCGATGTTGCTCCTCCCTGAGCTTCTTGTGCGCTTTCTTCCTACACTTGGAAGAATTTCAAGTCTTCCAAAGGCCTCGACCCTTTGCTTCTTTTATCTGCGAACTCTACAACCTTGAGCCTCGTCGTGCGTATGAAACGTTGTTCCACCTGAGCTTCTGCAACCACTCAGACCCCTTGGGGGATTTGGTCCCTTCTCCTTTCATAGATGGAGAATAAAATACCCTCCTGGCTCTCTGTTTACTCAAGAAACCTCCTTGCTGAGCCTTCTGGGTATTCAACAACCCAGGGAAGATCCTTCTGTGGACTCTTCCTCACTTCTAGAACTCAAAGAGTTCTCTTCACTTTTGTGTCTACTTGCACACTTTCTCGACGCCCTCTTGGCAGAGTCTCTTCCCCATAGAACACTCAGTAGTTCTAGGTTCCCTCTGTGCACCCTTTGCACCTGCTCAATGCCCACCTGGCAGAGCCTTCCCTTCTTCCATAGAACACTCCACGGTTCTATATTCTTTCGTGCACTTCTTGCACTTGCTCGATGCCCTCCTGGAAGAGCTCTATAGAATCCTATGTGATTCTGTTCTTCTTCAAAATCACAATAGAGTTCCTTCCTCTGTGCACCACTGTACACACGTTCAATGCCCACTTAGCAGAGCTCTACAGAACTTACAACAAAGTTCTGTCTGCAACTGTGTTTCAGCTACACAGCCTTGTCTCCAAGGTATTCAACAACCTTGAGGTCTTCCTCCTGAGTTGATGACTTCAGTCCTGTTCCGCAACATGTCTTTGTCTGACTCCGCAGAGTTTAGAAGTGCATCCTCTTGTGCACGGCTCTCATAACCTGCAGCGTTCTGTCACACCCTCCTGGTGTGAAGCCTCAAAGACCTTCAACCTGAAACCAAACACAACTCCTGAAAATGCACTAACACTCACACATTCACATCATATGAAAGAACACACTCAGACATCCATTCAACACAGAATCAATGCAGGAAAAACTTCTTTTGTTTGTATTGACAATGGCAAATGCCTGTATTTTACAATGGTGTTCCTGAGCTCTCTCTGGCTCTTCTCCTACAACCATCCTATCTACAACAACTTGACTAACTCAAAATGAGATCTCTAAATATCTTTTACCTGAGGGGCTCATCGAGCGCCTCCCTCCAGGTTCACCTACTCTAATAAATTACATTCAATGGATGTCTAGTCCAGCACTTGGATCTAGATCTCAGCCGATATAGCATTAAAGCCGATCCTATCTAACGCCTGCACAAAGGCACGGCTTCCATGGCTCACCAGCCTAAGCATTTAAATTACATTCATTTCAAATTTCAAATTTAAATGAGGCTGCGCCTCTCTTCAACCTTTGAATGCGTGCGCGCTGACGTGGCTAGCTGGCTAGTTGGCTATGTGGAGAGATGCTCCTGCATCAGAACGTGAAAAAATTGAAGATCTTATTTGGGTTGTGCAACTATTACAGGTAGTTCTTCCAGAGTTTTTCTTAGTTGGGAGCACCATTGATAGATCTTACCAAGCATGGGGCCTCAAAATGGACCAAGAAATCACAGGAAGCCTTTGATCACATGAAGGAAGTCATGGGCACTTGTCCAGTGTTGGCACTACCAGAATTCACCTTGCCATTTGTACTAGAGTGTGACACATCTGACGAAGGGATCGGTGCATTTTTGATGCAGGGAGGACACCCCATTGTATTTGAGAGCCGAATTCTTAGTCAACCTGAGAGGTTGTACTCCATTTATGACAAGGAAATGTTGGCAATCATGCATGCCTTGACCAAGTTCAGATAATATTTGTTGGGTAGCAAATTCATGGTCAAGACCGATCACAATAGTTTGAAGTATTTCCTTGAGCAGAAGGACCGCACCAACCGAAATGGGTGACGAAGGTACATGCATTCGACTTTGACATAGAGTATGTCAAGGGAAAGAAGAACATTGTGGCCGATGCACTATCGAGGAGACCTGCGACATGTTCTTTGATGGAGATTTAAGTAGATTGGAAATCCCACTTGTTAGTGGAATATTCCAAGAACAAGTTCGCTTGTGAGGTGATGAATGGGAAGATATAGGATGGACGGTATAGGGTCATCGACAATGTCATATTTTACAAGGATAGAATTTACTTGGTGCCATATTCAGGGCTCAAGAAGAAGATCCTCACCACAGTTCATGACTCACCTCTAGTAGGCCATCAAGGGTTTTTCAAAACCTATAGACAGATTAGAGAGAGGTTCTCATGGAACGGCCTCAAATAGGACGTAATGAGACATGTCAGTAAGTATGTGACTTGACAGTAGAACAAGTTAGAGAATGCTCTTCCAGCAAGGATACTTCAACCACTCCCCATTCTAGAGCAGAAATGGGAGAGTATACCTATGGACTTCATCATAGGTCTGCCCAAGGTCCAAGGTAAGCACTATATCTATGTAGTGGTCGACAGATTGACCAAGTTTGCTCAATTCTATGCCATACCGACAAAGTACAGAGAAGTTTAGGTAGCCGAGCTCTTCTTCAGGGAAGTTTTCAGACTTCATGGGTTGTCAAAGGACATCATCAGTGACAGGGACAGTCGGTTCATAGGGACATTTTGGAGAGAGTTGTTTCGTTTGGTGGGGACAGAGTTGACACGTAGCACCAGCTATCACCCTGAGATAGATGGGCAGACTGATATTGTCAACAAGTGGGTTGAAGGGTATTTGAGGAACTATGTAGGAGGACAGCAGTGAATGTGGGTAAAGTGGTTACATTTAGGAGAACATTGCTACAATACCACCTTCCACATGTCCATTGGTATGACACCCTTCCAAGCATTATACGGATATGATGCTCCCACTTCGGTATACTTGATCTTCGGGGAGAGAAGAGATCCCAAGGCCAAGGATTGGATCATAGAGAGTCAGGAGATTCTCAAGTTGTTGAAAGAGAACTTGTAGACAGCGCAAAAATGACAGAAGATAAGTGTGGACAGGCACAGGATAGAGCATAGCTTTGAGGTTGGAGATTTGGTTTTCTTAAGACTCCAACCCTACAGACAGTCATCTCTGAAGAAGAGTGTGGCTGAGAATCTCAAGCCCAGATTTTATGGTCCTTATAGGATCATGTTCCGAGTAGGAGAGGTTTCTTACAAGATATATCTTCTAGAGGGGATAAAGATTCATAACGTGTTCCACGTGTCTTGCCTAAAAAAGGCAATGGGACAATTCATTAGCACATCAGAGGAGCTTCCCTCATTGGATGAGGAGGGACAATCAGATTTAGTCCCGGAGGAGGTTTTGTAGTTCCAGGAGAGGAAACTGAGGAGCAGGGTCATCAGAGAGTGTTTGATCAGATGGAGAGGACTTCCGATAGAGGATGCTACTTGGGAGAGCGAGCAGGTGTTGCAACACCCTGGACTGGTATTGCTTAAGGACAAGCAATTTCAGGAAGGGAGGACTGTAATGTCCCTTTCCAAATAGGAGCTCCAGAGAGGAGGCTTAATGGTCTAAACCACCCCATTAGACTATATCCAGGGCCAAAGAGGGGTAAACAGGATTACTAGATGTCACTCCAGTCACAGGTGATATATTCAGAAACTAACATTGAGCTAAAAAGGGTTAAAAGTGATTTTAAGTCATTATGAGCTAAAAATAGAAGTCAACAGTAAATTAGGGTTTCAGCAGTGACTTAGGGTTTTGGAATTCAACAGTGAATTAGGGTTTCAACATGATTTAGGGTTTTGGAAAGATATAAAGGAAGGGTGAGCGACCTAATTCATCATTATGCAGATTATGACTTGTCATTGAGGAGAGAGACGCATCTCAGGAGAGATAGTTCAGTGGATTCCAGGAGGAAGACACCAATTGGTTCATTTCGGTGTTGAGAGACACACCCTAGTCATAGGGAAGATCACACAGGTCTTCCATCATTCTTCAACAGTAGTTACACGTGTTCAACAGCAAGGGTGCATTCATCCAGAGTGAGGGCGCAACTTCTCAGAGGGTTTTTAGTCGACTTATCCCATCCAGGGAGAATTCTGATATTTCCCTCCAACCCATTTGAGAGGAGGGAAAGGAACATATTTTTCCTGGTTCCTCATCATATTCCGACAGAGGAATCAACTGGGATGCATTTTCCAGAATTGGACGTGCAACACTTTTGACAGGCACATTTGGGGTTCCAGAGCGAGCATCAGACCAGATTCAGGGAAACCCTTTCGACCCATTTCCCAGTAGACTAAGGTGGTCGTTTTGAGACATATCTCGTCTGATTCCGATGGTGGAATCACTAGACACATTTTTCCAGAAGAAGAGGGGCGCATTCCCCCAGGGGTATCCATCTGGGGTCTAGATTAATCAGCAGAGGGGTCCGACATATACTAGTACTGAGGACTAGAGCAAGGTGCATCATTTGGCATAGTTTCCAGGCCATTCCAAGAAGTATAGCTCCCAAGGAGAACTTTCCAAACTTCCAACAGTTACCATTAGAGCTGCCATAGTCCCAGTGCATCCATTGATTCTGTAGTGCTCCCATATTCTGGGTATTATCTTTTAGTTGTTTATTTGTATTCCGGCTAAGATCCTTTTTTTTTTTATCTAGTCGAGTGTTGTCAGTTTATTCAGCCGCATTCGGCAATTTTGTAATCCATAGAAATATCATAATACAAACTTTGCAGTCCTTTGTCGCATTTATTATTTATATGATCATTTATATGTTGTAAACCATTGATCCTACAGACACAATAACAGTGTTTCCTAGACTAGCCAAGTCAGGAACATTACAGAGACATGCTAAATGGGTAGAATTTATGCAAAATTTTACTTTTGTTATTAAACATATTGTTGGAACTGCTAACAAAGTTGTAGATGCTTTGATCAAGAGGAGTTTAATTGTACAAGAATTCCAAGTGGAGACCTTAGGGTTTGAACAACTCAAGGAAATGTATAGAGAAGATTCAAATTTTAAGGAAGCTTATGAGGCATGCAAGAATCCTTTGTTGGGAGACAAAATCCCATGAACAAAATATTTGATCCAAGATGGACTATTATTCAAGGGAAACCAACTATGCATATCGAAATGCTCAATGTGAGATAACCTGTTGAAAGAGAAACACAACGAAGGTTTAGCTGGACATTTTGGTCATGATAAGACATTTGCACAACTGAGTAATTCGTATTATTGGTCGAGCATGAGGGTAGAGGTGAAAAGGTTTGTGAACAAATGAAAAATTTTCCAGTATGCAAAAGGAAGACAACAAAACACTAGTTTGTATCAACCATTACCAATTCCATAAAGGTTGTGGGATGCAATCAATATGGATTTTGTTTTGGGATTTCCTATAACTCATAAAGGGAGTGATTCTATATTTGTTGTGGTGGAAAGATTTTCAAAAATGGCACATTTCATACCATGCCAGAAAACAAATGATGATACCCACATAGCCAATTTATTTTTCAGATAAGTAGTGAGACTACATGGATTACCTAGGAGTATAGTCTCAGATAGGGACACCAAATTTGTAGGACACTTTTGGAGGACTCTATGGAAGAGGATGGCGAAAAAATTGTCCTTTAATTCAACATATCACCTCAGACAGATGGACAGACTGAAGTAGTAAATAAACATCTGGGAAACTTATTAAGAAGTTTAGTCATTGAGCAAGGTCGTCAATGGGATCAGATTCTGGCACAAGCAAAATTTGCATTCAACAATTTAGTGAACAGGAGCACAGGAAAAAGTCCATTTGAAATTGTGTATGGTATACATCCAAGAGGGATTACAGAGTTGAGAGATATTAATCAAGATGAGTTCAAAAGTGTTAGAGTGGAATATTTTGCAACAGAAATGCAGAAACTCCATGATAGAGTCAGAGAGAAACTACAGGACAACAACCATAAATACAAGGACAAAGTTGATCAAAAGAGGAGAGAAGTTCAATTTGAAGTTGGAGATGAATTTTTAGCTCATTTGAGGAAAGAGAGGATTTCCAAGGGGAACATATAACAAGTTGAAGATGAAGAAGATAGGACCATGCAGGATTCTCATAAAATTCGCAACCAATGCTTATGAAATTGAGTTGCCAGACAATGTTGGAATATCACTGATATTCAATGTTGCAGACCTGTATCCTTATAGGAGGGATGATGTTGGAGAATCAGATGATCAGAAAGAATTTCAGTGGGAAGAATAATTGCCCACAGCAGAAAAATATCAAATGGAGAAAATCATTGAACAGAGAGCTGGAATAAAGATCAGGAGGAAGACATATCCTGAATACTTAGTGAAGTGGAAATATCACCCAGTGGAAGATGCAAGTTGGGTCACAAAACTTGATATTTTGAAGCATGGAAAAATAGTACAGGAGCTCATGGACAGGGTTCCATGAAAATTTCAACCAGAGGAGTATGATGCGGGAGCATCACCTTCAAAGTCAAAGATGCAAGCATGGAGGCAAAGAAACGACATCTCAGCATGAAAGAGTTTCAAATCAACATTTTACTCATAAGTAAATCAAGTTGTTGAGATATTTTGGAAGCAACATTTTTAAATATGTCGTGTTTGTAAATTCGTGAAGGACTGTAAGGGGTTGCAGATATGGAGTGTTGACTCTTATCTGACAATAATTGTTAGTTATTGTAATAGGACAAAGTAGGTAACCGCTAAGACCTGATAGGATAGGTTGCATATAGGACGATGAGATCTCATGGAGACATTCCTTAGATAGTTTGTTGTTGCATTGTAAAAGTATTATGAGATTATGAGACACAATAGATTAGAGAAAAATAGAGTAGAAGAAAAGACGCGGTGGAGAACTGCAATATTGTGTAATTTGTTTTCATGAATGAATAGAACAGACAGAATTGTCCCAAATCCTTCGAATGTGTTCATTTGATGTATGAATGAATGAATGTTATATTCTGTGAGTGTGGTTTTATTTCATTTCGTTCATGTATGATTGTTGTAAAGTTGATTGTATGAGTTTGTGACGAAACTAGATAAGTTTCCATTGTTTCTCTTCTGAAACTTGTATGCAAGGTGTGCATCTCGTACGCAAGGAGTGTGTCGACTGAGTCTCAGATTGACTCAAAAGAGTTCGGAGAGAGAGCAGAGGGAACTTAGACCAGGTGCAAGGAGTGCACAATGTCAAGAAGAGACCAAGCATCGAAGAACCAGAACAGAGGAATGTCAGGAGGGCGAGAATAATTTATTTTCAATAAATCCTTCGAACTAAGTTATCGAAATCCTCAAATGCAAGGAGTGCGTGGGAAGTCAAAATACTTTAAGGATCAAGCTCAGAAGGGATAGCACTTTCATAAGTGTTGATGAGATCCAAGAGTCGGACTCGTAGGAGGAGCAAAGGTCGAAACCTTTGAAGACTGATAAATCTTCAAAGTCAGAAGAAATCAGAAGATTGGGAGGAAGAGCAATAGTGGTCATTGGATCACAGTGCAAAGGATCAACAGTCGTCTTATCAGAGCAAGGTGCACAAGCCTTAGCTCTTCACACACGCATGAGAGAGAACTTACCAAGGTTTGAGAATTGAGATTTTCGAAGTCCGGAGAGCCGAAGTAAAATCTCAATCATCCGATCATCTGAAGAAGATCTGAACTGACAGATCGTTCGAAGTAAACCTCAAGTGTCGGATCGCCCAATTGAATCTTAGCCATCAGATACCGTGAGTTTGGGAGGAGGCAAGTTTGAGACTTGAGATTTTCGAAGTCCGGAGAACCGAAAATCCGAATTAAATCTCAATTGTCCGATCAACCGAAGTGAATCTGAATCGTCAGATTGTCCAAAGTAAATCTCAGGCATCGGATCACTCAAAGTGAATCTGAGCCATCGCAGTTTAGAAGGGACGTGGTGTGAATCTGTGGACACTGAGTAAAGTCTCGAAGTAGTTCATAGCCATCAGATCAAGAGGAGACGTGGTGTGAATCTGTGGACTCTGGGTAAAGTCCCGAAGTAATTCATAGTCGTTAGATTAAGAGAAGATGTGGTTTGAATCTGTGGACTCTGGGTAAAGTCCCAAAGTAATTCATATCTGTCAGATCTAAGGGAGACATGGCATAGATCCATGCACTCCGAGTAATGAACCAAAGTAATCCTTGATCGTCAGATCTAGAGGACAGGTGGCACAAATCCATGCACTCTGGGTAAAGACCCGAAGTAATCCTCAATCGTCAGATCAAGTGGACATGCATCAGTGGTCATTGGGAAAAAGTTTGAAGTTTGAGATTTGAGATCTCAGAATTTTGGAGACCCGAAGGAGACCTCGACCGTTGATTGAGAAGAGAGCCACAAGACCGTTGATCCGAGTTGAAAGGTCAAACACCCGAAGTAGAAGAAGGACCATTGATTGAGCAGGACAGGTGTCTATAGATCGTCAACTCCAGAAGATTGAAGTACAAAGGAAAGCAGGGTTTGAGACTTGAAAATTCAGTAGTCCAGAATCACGAAGGAGATCACACTTGTTGATTTAGGAGGGGCAGATCTGGTCCGTGGATTTGAAAAGGAAAGATCTGAACCGTCAGTTCAGACAGTACTGTCAAGATCAGGAGATCGACGGTCCCATAGCATTGCAAGGATTAGATTTGCGCGGACTTTAAAACATTGAGGGCGGGCTGCAATCCAGACCATGGTTTTGGCAAAAGGACACGTGGAGGTTCGAGGAGAATTGCGGGCCAAAAAGTAGTTTGATTTCAAACCATCTTTGGTTGCACCCGCAATCGTGTGATTGCGTGAGGTCATCGCCCAAGGTTACATCAAGAGGGGGCTTATTAGAAAAGGAGCTAACGCCCAGTACTCTGAGATTTCACAAGAGAGCGAAAGGGAAGGTTGCGGGTACCATAAGACCTGCACCAGGGAGTTGAAAGGGCCTCTATTTAGATAAAGAACGAGAGCATCGAGGTTTCAGAGAGTCATTTGAATCAAGAATCGAAGATCCTTGACTGGGAGGTCGTGTAGCCCTACGGGGGAGTAGGGGGGTTGCATCATAAGGGCAGTAATTTCTTAAGTAAATGTGAAAAGTAAACAAGGAAAACGTATGCATTCATAAATGCAAGGAAGTTATGAAATTAAATCTCATTCATTAATTTGGGGCAACAACGAAGAATATGCCAACATCTTTAATTGTTGACTGTAAGATAGAAATTTGTAATTAAAAGGTTCATTAAACCATCAATTCCAATAGGGGGACGCCTATCAACGTAAATATATCAATATGATGAATTGTGTGTGCGGATTATTTCTTCTACAAAGTTTGGAAAATTTGGTTAAGACAACAAACCTTAATTTTTTTATTCTGGTTCAAATGAAATTTCAATCACTATTAAAAACAATCAAAATATTTCCTATGTTAAAATACAAACAAATTATTGAAAACAATCAAAACATTTTCTGAGTTAAAACACAAATAAATTATAGATAGTATTGACTAAAGAATAAATAAAAAAAAAACAAACTAAGCTAAGTTGAGAATTGTTTCACCTAGAGTTTAGTAAAGATTTTTGTTATATGCCAAACTAATTCCTTGAAATACTAATAAATAATACTCACTCTTCCTATTTTTATATGTTTTTGACTCATTACATCTACCATACATATATTTCTTGGTTTTTGTTCTTTAGTTTGTCTACTTGAAAAGAGTATATATTTTAATTACCCATAGAGGCTCAAAATGGATGTAAGTGCGAAAACAGAAAACGGTATTTTACATTCCAAAAACCTATTTCGTAGAAGGTGAGAGGATAGAAATGCGACGTACTCCAATTACTATTTCTTGTGCCAATACATTTTCATAAATATTTGTTGGAAATACTCATTCTTTTGGTGTTGAGCACTACAATTTTTCAATAACTCATGCTATACGATACTGTGAGGTTTTACAATCTCTCATGCTTGTTATATTAAAACATACGGTATAAGCTTATTTAAAAAGTACAAAGACGGTGGGTGAACGTTGGAACTAGAAACAAAAGAAATGAAAGGATGCCAAGCGTAAATTGATTCTTCAATACCGATCAATTTGAATGAATTCTAGAGTAATAAAATTTTAATAATTTTTAAAATTTATTTAAAAAAATAATTAATAGATATGTAATAGTTATTATAATATTAGTTAAATAATATATAATAGTTATTATAATACTAGTTAAATAATATATTTATATGACAGGGTTTTATTGATCAATTCATCCATAAGCAGTGTTGATTAATTGAGTCGAACACAAGATGCCT
>ML778236.1:827797-860215 GCA_009831015.1 Picea engelmannii | reverse complement strand
CAATAATAGGGAGGTGTCTCTATATTTTCTCATAAATTTATGGGCACAGTTTATGTTAGGTATCCATGTCAACTACTTTGACATTAGATAATTTTAGGGGGTGGGTCATGGTTCTACACAGGATAGAGAAAATGTTAGGTGTGATCTAGTGTTAGGTCCTTGTCCTCTCGAGAGAAGTCCTAACCCCCTTTCTCAACATCCTCCCACTGGATAAAGCATAAGCCAGACAAAACCATCCATATACATCTTGACTCAGATCTTGTTGCAACACATCCATTTGTTAGCATTAGTCTGACATGAGCTACCTTGATCTGTAAACTGTCGTGGATATTCCATTGGAATAGTTCGTCACAACACATTTGATAAATGAAACTTAAATCTACACTATGAAGGTTAAATTCTTTTACATTCCAGAATATTTAGTTATTGGTTTTCTTCTTATGCATGAAATAGAGAAAATAGAGAAAATAGAGAACAGTAAAACACAATCACGCACCATCCACAAAATAACACAAATATTTTCTCTAGGAAACCCTTATGAGAGAAAATCCAATTAGAAGGTGAGGTTGCTTTGCTCTCTTTTCTCTAGTATGGAAATAATGCAAGTACAAAGGAGAAAGCACTCTCTATGGAGTTACCTTTGACCTGTGGCCTGTAAGGATGCTACAAAACATTAACCCCCTATGTTATGCTCTATAATTCCCCACTCCTAGTTGTTTTTCTCTTCTATGGAACGAAATACAATAACATAGAATGGAACCCCTTCTCCTTGATGCAGGAGCATCGCCAACGTCAAGCGAATGTGGGGCAAGCGCCAACACATTTTAGACACATGATAAATTGTTTAAAAAATTTTGAAGATGGATGCGCCAAACGTAAATGTAATAGTTAAGGAGAGGCGTACTTATAGATTGTAATCAGACCTTGAGCAACCTGCTCTCGTCTGAAAGACTAAGAAGGCATTTATGTTAGTAGGTAGCTTTGAATTCTCAGATTAGACAGTTTTAGAAGTGGAGGGAAAACGGATATAGACACCCTCGTTGTAGTATTGTATGATAGGGAAGAACATTACCAAGAGAAGAGCATACAGAGCTGGAACAAAGAAACTGTGTTTGAAAAACACCCATGTACAGAGAATTGAGTTAATAGAAGAAGTCTTAATTTAGATTCATGGCGTTGTATTTGTTTCTTGTATGTGTATGTTGAATGGTATGTTCATGGTTTTACTCTTTCTGTTATACATTTTCTTTTATGCTATGTATGAAGGATTTCTTTTTAAATGTTTAAAGTCTGAGAGAGGGAGAGTAAGGAATGAGTTTCAATTTTTTCTCTATCTGAGCAAGGATTCTTGCAAGGAGTGCAGTTGAATTGTCCACAAGGTGTGCGTTGACAAAGAATTCAGAGATTTGTCTCTGGAATTCTCAGATAGGACAACTTTTGTTCTCATTTCCTCTGAAGGGTAGATTTGATGCAGGAGTCGTGCAAGGTGTGCACAGACCAAGCTTGAATCCAGGGTTTGAAACCTGAGAAACTATTGAAGGATTGTTGTTGCAAGGAGTGCGTGGAGTCGAAGGTGTTCAACACTGAAGTGTTTGAAGGTTTTCCGCAAGGAGTACGTGCAGGAGTTTCTGAAAGACTTGAAGTCGTGGAGAACCTCAGAAGGATTTGAACCTGTGAAGTCGTCGAAGGGAAGAGACAGATGGTCAAAAATTCTTCGTAGAGAATTTGAGAAATCCTACCAGCCGTCCAATCTGACAGAGAAGCAAGGAGGTTACGACTGTTTCCAAGGTTCAAGATTAGGAGATCGTGAGCTGTCAGATCCTCACTTAGATACCCGTCAGTCGTGTAATCTGACAGTAGTTGCACGAGGTTTAAACTCTTGCAAGCAGAGTGAAGGTCTCGAAAGACGTCGGGATATCGGGGTTTCTGAATTCGGGGTATCGGAAGTCTCGAGGAAAGGAGATCGGGTCACTTCATAGTGAAAAATCCCAATTTTGATCTGGACCGTCCATCTGTTGAGAAACGTGGTGGAGATCAAGAACCCATCGGTATTTCGGCTACTAGGGTTTTGAGTTGACATAGAAACTGCGACATCGAGGAATTACAAGTCGCGAGATCCCAAGACTGAATCAGGACCATCCATCAGTTGAGAAACGTGGGTGACGATCGAGAGCCCGTCGGCATTTTGCATGTCGAGATTTTGGGGTTCAAGAGGATAGGAGGACATCGACATTTGATTTCACGAAATCGAAAAATGATCAAGGACCGTCCATCATAGGAGGATGCATGGCAGAAATCTGATAATTCAGGAAAAATCCCGATAGGAGAGTCCATCAACATTTTGGGATTCGGCGTTTCACGAATCCTAAAGACAGGAAGCACGCACATTTTGGAACTACGAATTTCAAAACCTCGATAGGGTGGAAAGCTCCGTTGTGGGGCCAACTGATGTCATTTCGTCATATCAGAGGATCAGAAATCGGAACTTCGGGAGTTCCAAGGGGAGGAACCCATAGGCATTTTGGTGTTTCAAAACCCGAAATCATGAAACGAGGAGGACCGTCCATATCGAGGGGACACATGGCAACAATCTAGGTTTTCGATGAAAAATCCCGAAAGGGAAACCATTTCGGGAAATCAGAACTCGAAGGATCGGGAATCTTGAGGACAAAGGGTCCATGCGTTTCGACATTTGAAAGCCCGAAATCGCGAAAGACATAGGACTGCGGTCATATTGAAAAGTAGTCACATGGACCAGAAGGTAGCCATGGGGACTAAACGCTATTGAAGTTGTTTCGGAATTTCAGGATATCGGAGATCGGGGGATCGAGAAGACTGAGGTTCTCGACAATGGGAATCGTGAAACCCCAAAACCCAAAATTTATGTCGAGAAGAGATCAGGTATGCGCAGAACCCGTGACAGGGGAAAAGGAAGGACCTATGAATCGGGTTTTTAACAGATATTCTAGTGAGGAATCAAAAGAGCCACTTTGGCTCAAAGGTGAAATTAGAACGATCCGTTAAGACCGGGAGGTCAGCGCAGAGACTGTGGCCAAGGCAGAGGGGCCTAGTCTGCATCAGGTTTGGTATCAGAGCACAGAAAGGTTTCTTTTCTTTCTGTAGAAAGGAAAAGGAAGATTCACCATGCCTCCAAGAAGAAGGGACAATCAAACACCCGATCCGCCAAAGGAAAGGGAAATACCAAGAAGAAGAGGTACATAGATTCCTGACCCAACCATGGCAAGAGAAATGCGTGATTTACGCGCCAGACTTGAGGACATGGAAACAACACAGAGGTGCACAGTCGGTATTGGGGATGTTAGTGATTTTGAAAGTGAAAATGAAGTTGAACATGAAGAAGAAGAAATTTCAGCAGAAGATGTCGCAAATGAACGCTTGATTAGAGTTGTCGCAAGGATGGGCGCCAGGGAAAAAATGGACATCCCAGTTTATGAGGGAAACCTGGATGTTGAAGAGCTTCTAGACTAGATTAGAGCTCTGGACACTTATTTTGACTATGAAGATGTCGAGGAAGACAAGAAGGTCAGACATGCTGTCACAAGATTGAAAGGACATGCAGCATTGTGGTGGGATGAACTACAAGCTGACAGACGCTGCAAAGGCAAGCAAAAAATCAAGAGTTGGGATAGGATGATTGTGAAGATGAAGACAAAATTCATTCCCAGGGATTACTAGATTACTCTATTTCTAAGAATGAAAAATTTGAGACAGAAGTTGATGACAGTGAAGGAATATACTGAAGAATTCTACAGGATGAACATCAGGGCAGGTCATCGGGAAAGTGATGATGAAAAGGTTGTCAGGTACATGAATGGCCTGAGATACGACATTCAAGATGAGATGAGCATGATGACCATCCAAACGATGGAAGATGCTTATCATATGGCTCTAAAAGATGAAGAGAAGCTGAGCCGAAAACAAGGTCAGAGAGGCCGAGGCAGAAGTCAAGCCAGAGGAAAATCAGTTGCCCAGGATAGAAATCTGAAACACAAAGAAGACAGAAAAAAACCTCAGACTCAGACTGAGAGAGGTGGAAGTTCGCAGAGAGGGCAGCATACCGAACAGAGAGGTCAGTATGTAGATGGAAACATTTTTCCTCGTACTAGAGGTAGAGGAAGAGGTGGAGTAATAAAGTGCTTCACATGTGGAAAGAATGGACACAAATCTTATGAATGTCTAGATAATAAGAAATAAGGTGGTGAGACTCACATTTCCGAAGCACAGAGGCGGAATGTTGAGGCAGAAGATGCTGAAGGCGGAAGATTGTTGATGATGCGAAAAGTTATCTTAACACCAGAGAAGGAGGTGGAAAATCCAGTACAAAGGAACATTCTTTTTCGGACTACTTGCAAAACCAAGGACAGGGTATGCAAGGTCATTGTGGACAGTGGCAGCACGGATAATCTCATTTCAACAGAGATGGTAGAAAAGATGGAGCTGGAGATGATTGAACATCCAAGTCCATATAGAGTTTCATGGCTACAAAAAGGACATCAGGTAAATGTCACTAAACAATGTTTAGTTGAATTTAAGATAGCAGGATATAATGATAAGATACTCTGTGATGTTATTCCCATGGATGTTTGTCATCTATTGTTGGGTAGACCATGGAAATATGACATAAATGTGATTCATGATGGGAGGATGAACACATACACCCTAGAGAAGAATTGGAGAACTCACATGTTGCTTCCAATCAAAGATAAGGAGGTGAAACCTGAAGTAAGAAACGTAGTACTTCTCATGAGCGGGAAGGAACTTCTTACAAAGGTTAAGAAGAAGGAGGAACCACAATTCATTGTGGTCAGGAAGCCAAAGATTGTTTTAACCATCACAAGGGTAGATGATTTACCAAAAGAGGTTCAAGAACTGTTGGAAGAGTTCGTTGACATAGTAGTGGAAGAACTACCTCGTTCATTGCCACCAATCAGAAGTGTGAGTCATCATATTGATCTCATACCTGGAGCTAGTTTGCCAAACAAAGCAACGTACAGATTAATGCCGCAGGAGAATGAAGAGGTCAAGAGACAAGTCCAGGATTTGTTGGACAAAGGGTTGGTTAGAGAAAGCTTGAGTCTGTGTGTTGTTCCAACAATACTCAGTCCAAACAAAGACGGAGGCTAGAGGATGTGTACTAATTCCAAGGCAATCAACAAGATAACCATCAGATACAAATTTCCATTGCCAAGGATGGATGATCTGATGGATTGCTTAAGTGGCGCAATTTTTTTTTCGAATATTGATTTGAAAAGTGGATATCACCAGATTCGTATGAGAGAAGGTGATGAATAGAAGACAACCTTCAAAACTAACGAAGGGTTGTATGAATGGCTTGTTATGTCGTTTGGTTTAACGAATGCGCCAAGTACCTTCAAGAGGTTGATGAACGAAGTCCTGAAGGAATTCATCAGAAAATATGTCATTGTGTATCTGGATGACATACTGATCTTCAGTAAAACAGAGGCAGAGCATCTAAAACACTTAGCTACATTGATGAAGAGATTACAACAAGAGAATTTGTTGATAAACATGAAGAAATCCTCATTCATGAAGACAGAACTCATGTATTTGGGTTTTGTTATTTCTGCAGATAAATTGAGGATGGATCCAGATAAGGTGGAGGTGATCAAGAATTGGCCATCACCGAAGAGCATATTTGAGGTGAGAACTTTTCACGGATTGGCTAGTTTCTACCGGAAGTTCATCAGGAATTTCAGTGGAATTAGTGCACCGATGATGGACACAGTGAAGAAGAGACACAAATATTTTCACTGGACAGAAGAGGTTGATAAGAGTTTTAATCTGTTGAAGAGGAAAATCACGGAACAACCAATCCTGGTGTTGCTTGATTTTCAAAAGACATTTCAAGTGAAATGCGATGCAAGTGGACTTGCAATAGGGGCAGTCTTGATTCAAGAAGACAGACTGATAGCATACTTCAGCGAGAAGATGAACGAAGTGAAGGTGAAATACTCCACATATGACAAGGAGTTTTATGCTATTATTCAGGCATTAAAGAAATGGAGACATTACTTGATCCCGAAGGAGTTTGTCTTATACAATGACAATCATGCACTGCATTTTGTGACTCAACAGGAAAATTTGAATCAAAGACATGTAAAATGGGTTGAATACATGAAGAAATTTACTTTTGTAATTAAGCATATTTCTGGAACTGCTAACAAGGTTGTTGATGCTTTGAGCAGAAAATGTTTGTTGTTGCAGGAGTTCAGAGTTAAAACACTGGGTTTTGATGATCTTAGGAACATGTACAGAGATGATCCAGATTTTAAGGAGGCGTATGAAGCAACTGAGAATCAAATTCTCAGGGACAAAAGTCAATGGACAGAATACATGATCCAAGAAGGATTACTATTTAAAGGTAATCAACTTTGTATTCCAAAATGCTCCATGAAGGAAAATTTGCTGAAGGAGAAACATAGTGGAGGATTGGCTGGACATTTCGGTCACGACAAGACGTTCGCAAAATTGAATGAGTCATATTTTTGGCCAGGAATGCGAGCAGATGTCAAGAGATCTAGTGGACAAAGCAGATGCCTGTTGCAGAGAAGCCACAGATGGAAAGCATACTAGACAAAAGAATTAGCAAGAAGACCAGAAGAAAACAATACTTTGAATACTTGGTCAAGTGGAAGGGACATCCAATTGAAGATGCCAGCTGGGAGAATGAAGCAGATATTCAGAAGCATGGATAGACTGTGCGAGAGCTCATGGAAAGGAGCCCATGAAAATTTTCAAGCGAGGGAGTATGATGCAGGAGCATCACCAACGTCAAGCGAGCGTGGGGCAAGCACCAACACATTTTAGACACATGATAAATTGTTTAAAATTTTTTGAAGATGGATGCGCCAAATGTAAATGTAATAGTTAAGGAGAGGAGTATTTATAGATTGTAATCAGACCTTGAGTGACCCGCTCTCATCTGAAGGACTAAGAAGGCATTTATGTTAGTAGGTAGCTTTGAATTCTCAGATTAGACAGTTTTAGGAGTGGAGGGAAAATGGATATAGACACCCTCATTGTATTATTGTATGATAGGGAAGAACATTAACAAGAGAAGAGCATACAGAGCTGGAACAGAGAAACTGTGTTTGAAAAACACCCATGTACAGAGAATTGAGTTAATAGAAGAAGTCTTAATTCAGATTCATGGCGTTGTATTTGTTTCTTGTATGTGTATGTTGAATGGTATGTTCATGGTTTTACTCTTTCTATTATACATTTGCTTTTATGCTATGTATGAAGGATTTATTATTAAATGTTTGAAGTCTGAGAGAGGGAGCGTAAGGAATGAGTTTCAATTGTTTCTCTATCTGAGCAAGGATTCCTGCAAGGAGTGCAGTTGAATTGTCCGCAAGGTGTGCGTTGACAAAGAATTCAAAGATTTGTATCTGGAATTCTCAGATAGGACAAATTTTGTTCTCATTTCCTCTGAAGGGCATATTTGACATAGGAGTCATGCAAGGTGTGCACAGACCAAGCTTGAATCCAGGGTTTGAAACCTGAGAAACTATTGAAGGACTGCTGCTGCAAGGAGTGCGCGGAGTCGAAGGTGTTCAACACTGAAGTGTTTGAAGGTTTGTTGCAAGGAGTGTGTGTAGGAATTTCTGAAAGACTTGAAGTCATGGAAAACCTAAGAAGGATTCGAACCTGAGAAGTCGTCGAAGGGAAGAGACGGATGGTCAAAAATTCTTCATAGAGAATTTGTGAAATCCCGCTAGCCGTTTGATCTGACAGAGAAGCAAGGAGGTTACAATTGTTTTCAAGGTTCAAGCTTAGGAGATCGTGAGCCGTCGGATCCTCACTTAGATACCCGTCAGTCATGGGATCTGACATGAGTTGCATGAGGGTTAAACTCTCGCAAGCAGAGTGAAGGTCCCGAAAGATGTCGGGATATCGGGGTTTCTGAATTTGGGGTATCAGAAGCCTCGAGGACAGGAGATCGAGTCACTTCATAGTGAAAAATCCCAATTTTGATCTGGACCGTCCATCTGTTGATACACGTGGCGGAGAACAAGAACCCGTCGGTATTTCGACTACCGGGGTTTTGAGTTGATAGAGAAACTGCGACATCGAGGAATCACAAGTTGTGAAATCCCGAGACTGAATCAGGACCGTCCGTCAGTTGAGACATGTGGGCAATGATCAAGAGCCCGTCGACATTTTGCATGTCGGGATTTCAGGGTTCAAGAGGACAGGAGGACATTAGCATTTTATTTCGTGAAATTGTGAAATCATCGAGGGCCGTCCATCATAGAAGGACACGTGGCGGAAATCCGAGAATTCAGGAAAAATCTTGATAGGAGAGTCCATCGGCATTTTGGGATTCGACGTTTCGCGAATCCTGAAGACAGGACGCACACAAATTTTGGAACCGCGAAGTCAAAAACCCCAATAGGGTGGAAAGATCCATTATGGGGCCAGCTGACGTCATTTCGTCATATCAGAGGATCGAAAATTGGAACTTCGGGAGTTCCAAGGGGAAGAACCCATAGGCATTTCGGTGTTTCAAAACCCGAAATCACGAAACGACGAGGACCATCCATCTCGAGGGGACGCGTGGCAACAATCTAGGTTTTCGAAGAAAAATCCCGAAAGGAAAACCATTTTGGGAAATCAGGACTTGGAGGATCAGGAATCCTAAGGACAAAGGGTCCATGCGTTTCGGCATTTGAAAGCCCGAAATCGAGAAAGACATAAGACTGCGTTCATATGGAAAAGTGGTCACATGGACCAGAAGGTAGCCATGGGGAATAAACGTTGTTGAAGCCGTTTCGGCATTTCGGGATATCGGAGATTGGGAGATCGAGAAGACTGATGTTCTCGACAACGGGAATCGCGAAACCCCGAAACCTGAAATTTCTGTCGGGAAGAGATCAGGTATGCGCAGAAGTTGTGACAGGGGAAAAGGAAGGACCTGTTAATCGGGTTTTTAATGGAGATTCTAGTGAGGAATCCAAAGAGCCACTTCGGCTCGAAGGTGAAATTAGAACGATCCGTTAAGGCCGGGAGGTCAGCGCAGATACTGTGGTTGAGGCAAAGGGGCCTAGTCTGCGTCACTCCTCCTAGTGGCATGGTATTTAACATAGCCCAATAGCCATCTAGGGGTAGGTTTTTGACGTCTTCAACCCTCAATTGTGATAGGGTTTTGATCCTTCTAGAATATTCTTGAAATTACATGCATGGATAGCCACATATGCATGAGTAATTGGGGTTGACATGGCATCCTCTCATACCATGGTGGTCAACACGGTAGGTCAACTTATGGGAGGCATAAATTTTTCATACAAGCTCTGATTAATGCATATGGTCTACGTCATTGGAAAGGTATCGGAGTGTAGAACATCGTCAAGGGGGTGGGTGCAAATTACAAACACCATAACCCAAAACAACATTGTTTAATGCCAAAAAATGGCTCTTGAAGGTTCTGGCCCTGAATTTTCCAAACTGGGATCTGCCACTAAAATGACCCTGCAAGATTATACCTCCAATTTTTCCACTCTAAAAGCATCAGGATAGATGGAAAATAATATAATGATCCAATTAAGATCATACCTCCCAATTTAGGGAGGATTTTGGTCCCCATATTCTTTACTAAATGAGGTGAGAAAATTTTTCCTCTATCTTCTCACTGGACTACCACTTTTCTTTTCTTGGAAGTTTTCCTTTCAACCCAATATGCCAAAGGCCATGATGCTCATGTATTCTAGTTATATAACTCTTTTGAAAAATTATGTCCTCTGTGAAATCTGCCTGAGCATCTAAAGCTAAGTCCTCTATGGAAGGTAGGACCTGCTCCTCCCGATCCAACATGGAAAGCTCATAGAGTTTGACATTCTCCACATTCACTACTAAGTAAATGCACATCTATGGGGGTAGAATGAATTTGTATTAGTTATCCCCCACCTTTTCCAATGCCTCAAAAGGACCATACCGCAAAACATTGATCTTCTTACCAGGACCCTGCAATCTTTCCTTATTCAATTGTAACCATACTCTGTTTCCCACTCTAAATGTTCTCTTTGTTTTGTGTTGGTCATGTCCATCCTTGAAATCTTGTTGTTGTGGTGTAAACAAGTTGCACTGAGGACAATGAAAAAATAAGGGGAGGGGATTGTACCACACCAAGGCTGAGCCCCTGCTGAATTGTAAGTATGTTTATAGGTTGGTGAGCCAAGTGGTTATAAGCTGAGAGACTTATGTGTTTACTAGGATGGTGAGCCAGATTCTAAGGCCAATGAGCCTGATTTTGTATATGTGAACACTCACATCATTAATAAAATTACACTGTTGCGTGTAGACCGACCACAAAGAAGAGTTATGGGGGACTAAGCTCCATTAGGTAGGGTAAGGGAAGGGAGCTAAGTGTCTAGGCATAGGGGCTAAGCTAGAGGGATTACCTCTAAGGGAATAATATTTTATTATTATTTCCCAAAAGTTATGGTTGACATAAGCCATGTTGTCCTAAGTTTATGGGAAAAAGGGGAATGAGTGCTAAGTGGAGTTCATGCCTCTTCGAGAAGACATGTGTCAACCTGGGTGCATGCAGTTTATAGCTGGGAAATCCAACTCATTATGGGTTGGCTTCCCACTCTGGCGTTGTTCCCAACCTTGCGTCTGGACCAGTTTGGAGTTTCCTCACGACCCTTATGATTCTCTGGAAGTTTGTCACCTTCCCGATTGACCATGGATTCACGCATTGAACCAGTTCTCCATCATCATTGCCTCTATATCTAGCACACACCTTTGGAATCATGCATTCATACTTGAGTTATCATGTGTGTCTCCTATGAAGCTCGACACAATTGTATTTACTTGAGTCGTGTTGTGTCTTAGTTTTTGGTTGTTGTCATTTTCGGTGTCCATGCTCGTTTTTTGTTGCTACTATCACCCGTGTGTAGCTGAATGTTGTTGCTTGTTGCTTAGGAACTGAATTGAAGAAGCAGGTTCTGAGGCATGTGAGAAACTCTCCCAGGTGAGAGAGTTTGTTGGGAAGTGATTTCTCCTATAAGGGAGTCCCATAGCAGCTACAATACTCCGAGATTTCTAGTCTAGCATGTTGATGAAGCCCAAGGTAAGGGAGGTGTAGTAGCCAATGGACTTGTATTAGTGAAGTTGTACCCTCCTTTGGTGGAGTAAGCATGTGGGGAATGAGGTTCTGTGGGTTATGGGCGTAAGTGGCTCCTGGGATAAAGATCATTCCTGTTGTTTTGTACAACTCCCTTGTTTTCCTTTCCAAGCCTAGAATTCCCTTGCCCGGTGGAGTTTAGTCCCAACTCGGGGGTCACCCACTGCTGAGTGTGATGAGCAGCGTGGTCTAAGGTTGGGAGGTTCGTGGAAGGTCTGCACACAGTTAGTGGTCATATATTAAAAGATAAGTACCAATTTTGTGTTCGTTGTATGTTGTGTATTTGTATTTGCATTATAATTAATGAGTAATGCCTATATATATATGGTGCATGTATGTGTTAAATATTGCTTCTTCTTAATTGCATTAGATAGATATATATTCATAAGTGTGAATACCAGATGTTATCTCTATCTTCCGATTATGTTTTATATGTGATTATTTCCGAAAAGTTACTCGGTGGCCTGGCCTGGCCTATTGTTTAAAGTCGGGAATGTCACAGGAATGGTATCAGAGCAATAAAGGCAAGTTAAGGTTGTTTGGGTAGCGTTACCCGGTAGGGGTTGCTGGTCGAGGATGTTACAAATTGGTATCAGAGCCATGGTTTCGACACTGAGCCTGGACGGACCATGTTAGTGGTTAACGAGACAAATATTTAAGAGTGAATTGTTGTCGAAAGGGAAAAAAATTGAGGTTTAGAGCGTCCCTGGGTGCAAGTGTCCCATCAAAATTATCACTAGACAATTCCTCGGACACCATTATGTCTTCCATTACAAGTTCCCAAGGCCAATTAAGTAATATTTGTTATTACATAGATAGAATGTTTGAATTTTACAGGATTGGGATAGATAAAAACCAAGTTAGAGACCTAAACATTACAAAACAACAACCGATGACATTTTTCATTGATCCTAGAACCAAATTACAACCACTAGTCACAAAGAGATGTATTTCTATGGACTGGTGCACCTACCAATCATTTTTACAGAATTGGATGGATAGGTGGTTTATGGTTTTTGACAAACCTCCCTGCATTAATAGGGAGGTGTCTCTATATTTTCTCATAAATTTTTGGGCATAGTTTATGTTAGGTATCCATGTCAACTACTTTGACATTAGATAATTTCAGGGGGGTGGGTCATGGTTCTACATAGGATAGAGAAAACTTTAGGTGTGACCTAGTGTTAGGTCCTTGTCCTCTCAGGAGAAGTCCTAACCCCGTTTCTCAACATCCTCCCACTGGATAAAACAAAAGCCAGACGCAACCATCCATATACATATTGACTCAGATATTGTTGCAACACATATTTTTTTTAGCATTAGTCTGACATGAGCTACCTTGATCTATAAACTGTCATGGAAATTCCATTGGAATAGTTCGTCACAACACATTTGATAAATGAAACTTAAATCTACACTATGAAGATTAAATTCTTTTACATTCCAGAATATTTAGTTATTGATTTTCTTCTTATGCATGAAATAGAGAAAATAGATAACAATAAAACACAATCACGCACCATCCACAAAATAACACAAATATTTTCTCTCGAAAACGCTTACAAGAGAAAACCCAGCTATAAGGTGAGGTTGCTTTGTTCTCTTTTCTCTGGTATGTAAATAATTCAAGTACAAAGGAGAAAGCACTCTCTATGGAGTTACCTTTGACTTGTGGCCTGTTAGGATGCTACAAAACATTAACCCCCTATGTTATTCTCTATAATTCCCCACTCCTAGTTGTTTTGTTCTTCTATGGAACAAAATACAATAACATAGAATGGAACCCCTTCTCCTCCTAGTGGCATGGTATTTAACATAGCTCGGTAGCTATCTAGGGGTAATTTTTTTACTTATTCAACCCTCAATTGTGACAGGGTTTTGATCCTTCTAGAATATTCTTGAAATTACATACATGGATAGCCACATATGCATGAGTAATTGGGGTTGACATGGCATCCTCTCGTACCATGGTCGTCAACACGGTAGGTCAACTTACGGGAGGCATAAATTTTTTATACAAGCTCTGATTGATGCATATGGTCTACATCGTTGGAAAGGTATCGGAGTGTAGAACATTGTTAAGGGGGTGGGTGAAAGTTCCAAACACCATAACCCAAAACAACATTGTTTAATGCCAAAAAATGGTTCTTGAAGGTTCTGGACCTAAATTTTCCAAACTGGGATCTGCCACTAAAATGAACCTGCAAGATTATGCCTCCAATTTTTCCACTCTAAAAGCATCACGATAGATGAAAAATAATATAATGATCCAATTAAGATCATACCTCCCCATTTAGGGAGGATTTTGGTCCCCATATGCTTTACTAAATGAGGTGAGGAAATTTTTCCTCTACCTTCTCCCTGGACTACCACTTCACTTTTCCTGGAAATTTTCCTTTTAACCCAATATGCCAAAGGTCATGATGCTCATGTATTCTAGTTCTATAAATCTTTTGTAAAACTATGTCCTCTGTGAAATATGCCCGAGCATATAGAACTAAGTCCTCTATGGAAGGTAGTGCCTTCTCCTCCCGATCCAACATGGAAAGCTCATAGAGTTTGAGATTCTCCACATTCACTACTAAGTAAATGCACATGTATGGGGGTAGAATGAATTTGTAAGAGTTATCCCCCACCTTTTCCAATACCTCAAAAGGAACATACTACAAAGCATTGATATTCTTACCAAGACCCTGCAATCTTTCCTTATTCAATTGTAACCATACTCTGTTTCCCACTCTAAATGTTCTCTATGTTTTGTGTTGGTCATGTCCATCCTTGAAATATTGTTGTTGTGGTGTAAACAAGTTGCACTGAGGATAGTGCAAACATAAGGGGAGGGGATTGTAACACCCCAAGGCCGAGCCCCTGCTGAATTGTAAATATGTTTATAGGCTAGTGAGCCGAGTGGTTATAAGCTGAGAGACTTATATGTTTACTAGCATGGTGAGCCAGATGCTAAGGCCAATGAGCCTGATTTTGTATATGTGAACACTCACATCATTAATAAAATTACACTGTTGCGTGTAGATAGACCACGAAGAAGAGTTATGGGGGACTATGCTCCATTAGGTAAGGGAAGGGAAGGGGGATAAGTGTCTAGGCCTAGGGGCTAAGCTAGAGGGATTACCTCTAAGGGAATAACATTTTATTATTATTTCCCAAAAGTTGTGGTTGACATAAGCCGTGTTGTCCTAAGTTTCTGGGAGAAAAGGGAATAAGTGCTAAGTGCAACTCATGCGTCTTTGGGAAGACATGTGTCAACCTGGATGCATGCAGTTTATAGCTGGGAAAGCCAAATCATTGGGGGTTCGCTTCCCACTCTAGCGTTGTTCACATCCTTGCATTTGGACCAGTTTGGAGTTTCCTCACGACCCTTACGATTCTCTGGAAGTTTGTCACCTTCCCAATTGACCAGGGATTCACGTATTGAACCAGTTCTCCATCATCATCGCCTCTATATATAGCACACACCTTTGGAATCATGAATTCATACTTGAGTTATCATGTGTGTCTCATGTTTAGCCCAACACAATTGTATTCGCTTGAGTCATCTTGTGTCTTAGTTTTTGGTTGTTGTCATTTTCGGTGTCCATGCCCATTTTTTGTTGCTACTATCACCCATGTGTAGATGAATGTCATTACTTGTTGCTTAGGAACTGAATTGAAGAAGAAGGTTGTCAGGCCTGTGATAAACTCTCCCAGGTGAGAGAGTTTGTTGGGAAGTGAGTTCTCCTGGAAGGGAGTCCCGTAGAAGCTACAATACTCTGAGACTTCTGGTCCATCCTGTTGATGAATCCCAAGGTAAGGGAGGTGTAGTAATCGATGGACTTGTATTATTGAAGGTGTACCCTCCTAGGATGGAGCAAGCATGTGGGGAATGAGGGTCTGTCAGTTATGGGAGTAAGTGGCTCCTGGGATAAAAGATATTTCTTGTTGTTTTGTACAACTCCCTTGTTTTCCTTTCCAAGCCTATAATTCCCTTGCCCGGTGGAGTTTAGTCCCAGCTCGGGGGTGACCCACTGTTGAGCGTGATGAGTAGTGTGGTCTAAGGTTGGGAGGTTCATGGAAGGTCTACACGTAGTTAGTGGTAATCTATTAAAAGATAAGTACCAATTTTGTGTTCATTGTATGTTGTGTATTTGTATTTGCATTATAATTAATGAGTAATTCCTATATATATATATATATATGGTGCATGTATGTGTTAAATATTGCTTCTGCTTAATTGCATTAGATAGATATATATTCATAAGTGTGAATACCAGATGTTATCTCTATCTTCCGGTTAATTTTTATATGTGATTGTTTCTGAAAAGTTACTCGGTGGCCTGGCCTGGCTTGTTGTTTAAAGTCGGGAATGTCACAGGAATGGTATTATAGCAGTAAAGGCAAATTAAGTTTGTTTGGGTAGAATTACCTGACAGGGGTCGGTGGTCGGGGATGTTACAAATTGGTATCAGAGCCATGGTTTCGAAACTGATCCTGGATGGGCCATGTTAGTGGTTAACGAGACAAATAATTCCGAGTGAATTGTTGTCAAAAGGGAAAAAATTTGAGGTTCAGAGCGTCCCTGGGTGCAAGTAGTGCGTTGAAAGAGTATTTGACTCAAAAATCTCAGGAGAAATAGCTTCAGTTTTCTCATGAAAGGACGCAAAGATCTATTGAAAGGAGTGCACAGATTCGAAATTCGACTAAGTGTTGAATAAAACCTCTAAGGAGAAACGGGTTCGAGAAACAAAGCTCAGGAGAGATAGCGGATGAGAAATGTTTCAGAGGGGGAGAAACTCTCAAGGTTTAACGAGTTAATGGCTAGTATTTCTTCAGGAGGAAATGGAGTCTCCTCGATCCGTCAGATCTGGAAAAGTTGTGAGGCAGTTAGTCGTGAGTTCCTTTGGAAATCTTCGCAGTAACAAAGTCTGTTTGTGTCGTCGATATGAGAGAGAGGATATGTGGCGGAAATTTGTGGACTTCGGGTGAAATCACTTCGGGAGAAAATGAGTGTGGAGAGCTTGAAACTCCCAAAGCCTAAAAAGCTAAAGTAATTTATAGTCGTCGATCGGTGGAAGACATGCATGTTAGCAGATTGGTTGTTCGGAATTTTGGCATTCGGGAGAATTAGTGTGTGTTGAGGCGAGAACTCCCAAAGCCAGAAGCTCCGAAGCCCCGAAGATCCGAAGTAGTGAGTCATGATGATGTCACATGGAGGTGACGTGGACCTCTCCTATACCTTCCATGTGCCCCCACATGGAATGTTGACATTTATACTATGTGGGCCCTAAAGTTGCATAACATAGTTAAAGGTCGATGGGCCCACACTGGCGTTGATCATGATACATCAAGATCAACAACCAAGAGGCATTGTGGGGACCCAAATTGCATGGGAGTTAATTTTTCAGGGCGGTCCCTCAATCCAAACCACGGTTTTACCAGGGGGTTATGTGTCAGTATCAAAATAATTTCAGGACGAAAGGCAGGTTACTCCAAACCACGGATGCATGCCCCCACAATTTGAAAGGTGTTAAGTGATGTGACTATTCGACATCTTAGTTCAAGTACGAAAACCATGGGTCCTAGTGGATGCATGGCACCAGTTGTGAAGTCTAGAGACTTGACACTCCAGAAGAATGGTTCATAAAGGAACGAAAGGATGAAATTTCAAAAATTTTGTAACGTTGAGGTGAAAAGACGTAATGACATCACCAAAGGTGACATGGAAGTGTTCGAAGATTAACAGTTCGGGGTGTTGGGGATGTGCAGATGTGAAATCCTCCTAAGTCCCAAAGTTTTGAAGCTCTGAAGTCCTAAATAAGCGCCTATCGATCTAGTTCTTGGCCACAACTGTGGTCGCATGGGTTGGGGGCTAAGAGAAAGGGGCTAGTTCCTGAAAAATATTGCAGAATAGATCAAATCTTAGAAAGAAAATATCAGCTGGGATTCTTGATTGATCGAGAACCGCTGGAGGAAATCTGAAAGTTTTCTTTGAATCAAATTGGTTTAAGAATATTGTGGAATTTTCTAAGGACTGATGGCCTGACAAATTTTGGTTGACTGCACATTATCTTTTCAGAGTTAACGATTGTCAGAACCAAACCAAATTGTTCCACGGTGCACCGAAATGGAGGAGGCATAAAATGCTTTCAATTCAGAGAATGAACCTAAAGGAATGGATGTCCATTTGGGATTTGAAGGATCGAACTCCAATGGGCATGGAGAAGAGATATATAAGGAGGGAAACATGATGAAAATCATTGAAAAGTTGTAGAAAGATGTTCAGACTCATAGAGAAAATAACAAAAATCTCATAAAACCCAGGGAGAAACAGGGATAATTCAACATAAAGCTGATGAGGAGTCTGGAAAGAATCGAAAATAAGTTGGATAAGGAGAGTGGCTCAAGCAAAACAAGGAGTCGCGGGATCCATGAGAATAAAGGAATATCAAGGAGCATTAGCAGGCATCGTCGTCCCTCCCCGAAACATTCCAATAAGAGAGCACACAACAGTTCAAGTCCATCTCTTACTAGAAATCATAGGAAATCATAAGTGGATGAACTGAAGGGTGAAATGAATAAAATCGAGCCTCCTATTTTTTACGGAGAGCACAATAAAGATGAATATGTTAAGACATGGTTATTGGGCATGAGGAAATATTTCCAACTACAGAATTATTCTTCTCATGCAGAGGAAAGAATTTCCATTTACCAACTTAAAGGAAAGGCATCCATATGGTGGGATCATCATGTGCAAGTACAACACGTCAGAGAGAATAATGTTACATGGAGGGGATTCAAGAGAAATTTTGAAAAGAAGTACTTAACTAAGAGGTATTATGACAAGAAAATGAAAGAGTTATTTGAACTCAAGCTGGGAAGTATGTCTATTGATGAGTATGAAAGAAGATTCTTGGAGTTGTTGAAATATGTCCCCTTCATCAAGGACGAGACAATTAAGATTCAAAGGTATCTGAGTGGGCTTCCATCTTCCATCAGTGGCAAGATCCAGTATGATGACTTGAAAACTATGGAAGAAACTATAAAGAGAGAAAAATTCTTATATGATCAGTAAAAAGAAAAGCCTACTTTCCAAAAATCTTGGGAAGGCAAGAAAAATTTTAAGAGGGAGAAGAGGCAGAAGGGAAACAAGCCACCATTTTTTAGGAATAGCCCTCCATGAAAGCCAGGTTTTAGAGAGCCCAAGAAGGTTGAAGTAGGTGGGAAAATTCCAATACAACCACCTATGGAATGTTGGGGTTGTAAAGGAAATCATAGTTACATATATTTCCCCCACATAAATGACAAAGTGAGCATTGTCCACAATGTTCAATAGGAAGAAACAGTGGAGGGCATGGGAAGAAGTGTACCAAGGATATATGCATTCTTGGACAACAAGCAAGAATAATATCAATCACATATAATTGAAGTGGAAGGTATGATCAACAACCAAACCATTACTATTTTAATTGATTCAGGAGCTAGTCATGGTTATATAGATCCTAGAATGGTGGAAAGTCTGCATTTTCCAAGAAGCAAACATGGAAAATATTGGGTAGTGCAGTTGGCTACATGAGTGAAGAGAAAGGTGGTTGAGTTGGTTAAGTCATGTCTAGTGGACATGAATGGACTGAGCACAAGGGTTGAAATGAACATCTTACCTATAGGTTCCTATGACTATCTAATTGGGATGGATTGGTTGGACCAACACCATGCCATCTTAGACTTTCATAACAAGGCATTTACTTGCCTAGATGAGGAAGGAAACCCAAGGAAAGTGCAGGGAATCCCAAGGGCAGTTACTATCGGAGAAATCTCAGCAATGCAGTTGAATAAGTGTTATAGGAAGGGTTGTCAAATATTTGCAACTCATATGGAAGAAGCACTTAAAGATAAGGTGTCAAATATTTAAGACCATGCAGTATTAAAGGATTTTGAAGATGTATTCCAGGAGGCACCCGGACTACCCCCGAAGAGAGATATTGATTTCTCTATAAACCTGATGCCTGGAGCAGCTCCAGTGTCAAAAACTCCTTACATAATTAGTACATCAGAGTTGAAAGAACTGAAATTGCAGCTTGAAGAACTTCTGAATAAGGGGTATATACACCCAAGTGTGTCACCTTGGGGTGCCCCGGTCCTGCTCGTGAAGAAAAAATATGTTGATATTGTGCATCGATTTCAGACAGTTGAACAAAGTGACTATTAAGAACAAGTATCCTTTGCCAAGGATCGATGATCTCTTTGATCAGTTGAAGGATGCCAAGATATTTTCAAAAATAGATCTCAGGTTAGGGTACCACCAGGTAAGAATAAAGGATGAAGACATCAACAAGATCGCCTTCAGAACAAGGTATGGCCATTATGAATTCACAGTGGTGCCATTTGGGTTATCAAATGCACCTGTTGTTTTCATGTGCTTAATGAATGGTGTTTTCAGGGAATATTTAGACAAGTTTGTCATTGTCTTTCTGGATGACATCCTTGTATATTCAAAGTTAGAGGAAGAGCATGAACATTATCTGAGGATGGTGTTGCAAGTGCTAAGAGAGCACCAACTGTATGCCAAATTGAGAAAGTGCCCATTATATCAAAAGCAGATCCATTATTTAGGACATATCATTTCAAAAGATGGGATAGTCGTGGATCCTAAGAAGATAGAATCCATCAGAGAACGTTCAACATCGAAGAATGTGACAAAAGTCAGATCCTTTATAGGTCTAGATGGATATTACAGAAGGTTCATAGCAAGGTTCTCAACGATAGCTCACCCCATCACTTCCTTGCAAAGGAAGGAGAAGAAATTTCAATGGATAGAAGAATGTGAGAGAAGCTTCCAGCAATTGAAGCAGTTGTTAACCAGTGCTCCAATCTTGAGGATTGCATATCCTAATGAATATTTTGTAGTGTGTATAGATGCATGCAAAGAAGGACTGGGAGGATTCCTCAGTTAGAATGGGTTTGTGGTATGTTATGAATCCAGAAAGATGAAGGATCATGAAAAGAACTATGCAACTCATGATTTGGAATTGACATCCATAGTGCATGCCTTGAAGAAATGGAGGCACTACCTCATGGGAAGGAGGTTTGAAATGAGGAAAGACCATAAAATTTTGAATTATTTGTTTGATCAGCCAACCTTGAATGCAAGGCAGAGTATATGGTTGGAATTCCTTTGTGAGTACGACTTTGATATCAAGCATATTAAAGGAAAGGAGAACAAAGTGGTTGATGCACTCAGTAGAAGAGTACATGCGTTACATGCTACATCCATTAGCATGTACCAGTTAGATTTGAAAGAAAGAATTGTGGATGTTGGAAAATCAGATTTGCAGTACATGGAATTGGTAACAAAATTGTAGCAAGGTAAGATGCTACAGAAAGTGGAAGATTATAAATTGGAAGTTGATGGAACACTCTTGTGAAAAAATAGAATTTATGTACCTAATTTCCAGGAATTAAGAATTATGATCTTGAAGGAAATGCATAATGTGCCTTATGTTGGGCACCTTGGATTTCATAAAACAATGGCAATAGTCAAGAGCCATTACTTTTGGTCATGTATGAAAAAGGAAATTGCAAAATACATCGCCAGATGTATGGAGTGTCAGGAGGTCAAAGTTGAACATAGGCACCCAACAGGGTTTCTACAACCATTACCCATTCCTGAGTGGAAGTGGGAAGTGGTGACAATGGATTTCATCATAGGATTTCCCAGAACTGGCAAGCAGCATGATTCCATCATGGTTGTGGTGGATAAGCTTACGAAAGTTGTCAATTTTATTCCATTAAAAACTACTCACAAGGCAGCTAATGTTGTTGATATCTATATGAAGGAAGTAGCACGATTTCACGGTATTCCCAAGACAATTGTGTCTGACAGAGACCTAAAATTTACCTCAAAGTTCTAGAAAGGGTTATTCAAAGGGTTCAAACCGAATCTGAACTTCAACACAGCCTATAATCCTAAGTCTGATGGAAAAACAGAAAGGGTAAACCAAGTGATAGAGGACATGTTAAGGATGTATGTGATGGACAAACCATATAAATGGGAAGACTACCTACACTTGGTAGAATTTTCCTAAAACAATGGGTATCAAGCATCACTGAAGATGAGCTCATTTGAATCACTTTATGGCAGAAAGTGCAACACACAAATAAGTTGGGATAACCCAGCTAATAGAGAAATAATTGGGCCAGAATTGATCAAGGAAATGGAAGAGAAAATGTTGAAGATTAAGCAGAATTTGAAGGTTTCCCAAGACAGGCAGAAAAGCTATGCAGACAAAGGAAGAACCCATGGGGATTTTAAAGTTGGTGATCATGTTTTATTGAAAGTGAAAGGCAATAGAAGTTCCCTGAAGTTGGGAAACTGTTCCAAGTTGACATCTAGATATTGTGGGCCATTTGGAATCCTAGAAAGGATTGAACCAGTTGCATATATGCTTGCATTTCCTACATCCATGATTGTACATAATGTGTTTCATGTTTCATTTCTTAAGAAATATATACATGATGCTAATCATGTTATTGATTGGAATGTGATTCAAGTGGAGAAAGAAGGCATCTTGCAAGTGCATCTGGTGAGTATACTGGACCAGAAAAGCAAGCATCTTCAGAATCTAACCATAGGGCTTGTAAAAGTCCAGTGGACCTGGTACAGTCCTAAGGACGCAACATGGGAGCATGAAAATTCCATCCGGGCAGAGTACCTGAATCTTTTTGAAGATTTTGGAAATCTTGTTGTTATGGTGTAAACAAGTTGGACTGAGGACAGTGAAAAAATAAGGGGAGGGGATTGTAACACCCGAGGGTCGAGCCCCTACTAAATTGTAAATATGTTTATAAGCTGGTGAGTCGAGTGGTTATATTATAAGCTGAGAGACTTATGTGTTTACTAGGCTGGTGAGCCACATGCTAAGGCCAATGAGCCTGAGTTTGTATATGTGAACACTCGCATCATTAATAAAATTACACTGTTGCATGTAGACCGACCATGAAGAAGAGTTATAGGGGACTAAGCTCCACTAGGTAGGGTAAGGGAAGGGGGCTAAGTTTCTAGGCATAGGGGCTAGGCTAGAGGGCTTACCTCTAAGGGAATAATATTTTATTATTATTTCCCAAAAGTTATGCTTGACATAAGCCGTGTTGTCCTAAGTTCCTGGGAGAAAGGAGAACGAGTGCTAAGTGGAACTCATACAGCTACAGGAAGACATGTGTCAACCTGGGCACATGCAATTTATAGTTGTGAAAGCCAGCTCGTTGGGGGTTCACTTCCCACTCTGGCATTGTTCCCATCCTTGCGTCTAGACCACTTTGGAGTTTCCTCATGACCCTTACGATTCTCTGGAAGTCTGTCACCTTCCCGATTGACTAGGGATTCACGCATTAAATCATTTCTCCATCATCATCACCTTTGTATCTAGCACGCACCTTTGGAATCCTGCAGTCATACTTCAGTTATCTTGTGTGTCTCCTATGAATGTCGATGCAATTGTATTCGCCTGAGTCATGTTGTGTCTTAGCGTTTGGTTGTTTCCATTTTCGGTGTCCATACCCATTTTCTATTGCTACCATCACCCGTGTGTAGTTGAATGTTGTTTCTTGTTTCTTAGGAACTGAATTGAAGAAGAAGGTTGTCAGGCTTGTGATAAACTCTCCCAGGTGAGAAAGTTTGTTAGGAAGTGAGTTCTCCTAGAAGGGAGTCCCGTAGAAGCTACAATACTCTGAGACTTCTGGTCTAGCCTGTTGCTGAGGCCCAAGGTAAGGGAGGTGTATTATTCGATGGACTTGTATTAGTGAAGGTGTACCCTCCTGGGGTGGAGCAGACAGAAGAAAATAAAAATGATGGAGCAGACAATCCTATCAGTATGTTGCTTGAGCAAGATCTCACGCGACCGAGGGACCAAATGATGGAGATCTTTTTCCACATCCTTCAATGCCTGCCAATAGAAATAGGCACATCTTCATCAAGCGACCACTTTGGAAGCACCTCACCTTTCAAGGTACAAGTTAATTTTGATATTCCTGTATTTGAAGGACATATAGATGCAGAAGCCCTAGACAAATGGTTAAATATACTAGAAGGTTATTTCTTTGTTCACAATTTTTCTAACAGAGAAAAGATCACCTTCGCACTCCTTAAAGCTCTCCCTCATGTCAAACATTGGTGGGAAATTTATTGGGAGCAAAGTTCCACAAAGGATTCTGGAATATATGGGGCTGAGCCCACTTGGGATTTTCTTGTGGATGCAGTAAAGGAACAATATTACCCTGTTGGAAACTATGAGGACTAGTACATGAGATGGACCACACTATGGAAAAAGAGGGGCCAAGCAGTTTCAGAGTTCACCAATACCTTCTATACCTTGAGAACCAAGCTGGGTATCAAAGACTTCAAGCAACATTTGGTTTTGAAATACCGTGAGGCTCTACACAGATATTGGCTAGGTATGAGAGCAGAGGTAAAAAGATTTGTAAACAAATGTAATATTTGTCAGTATGCCAAGGAAAAAGTAGAACACTGGGTTGTATCAACCATTGCCTATTCCAGAGAGTCCTTGGGATGCAATAAGTATGGATTTTGCATTGGGGTTGACAATAACACAATGGGGGAGTGATTCCATATTTGTGGTAGTGGACATATTTTTGAAGATGAAACACTTTATCCCATGCCAGAAGACCAGTGATGCAATGCATGTTGCAAATTTGTTTTTTAGAGAGGTTGTGAGACTCCATGGATTGCCCAAGATCTTTTTATCTCTACTCTCATACTCTCATGTAGCTCGACTTGTTGAACAACCTTAGCCTCAACAATTTTGTGACAGACTTCCACAAACTAAGCAACGTGATGTCTCCAGCAAGGCAAGCAGCTCACGAAGATGCAGATTCAGCAAATGCTTTTCCCTCTCCCTTGGGAAATAAACACAATGGAGACCATTTCTTCCTAAGGAGGGAGGATTTATCTAGGTGGATATTGGTATCCACCCACCTATTCCAACTATATCAAAACAATTTTTTGGCAATTTTGGCAATTTACTATTTTTAGCAGTTTTAACTTCCAGGGCCATTTTGAGGGCCTAAATGAAGGTTTTTAGAGATAGAGATTCTCAATGATAGAAAAAGGCATGATTGAGCCCCAGAAATGAATCTCCTCGATGATACCTTTCCAACGGGCTATCATGCACCTAAAACGGAGATCGTATGCAAAAATTACGACCCCGGGAAGTTGATGTACTAACTTACCCAAATGGGGCCCACATGACTTTTGGTACTACATCTCCTAGGGTTAGGTTTTTGGATGTCTAGGGTTTTTGGTATTTCGTTTTACTGTAAAAACACCTTCATAGCCTTAATGTAATCATCTTCTTATGAATTTGATTAGTCGTCGCATCTCTCCTCAGAGATAAGTTGCCACCATTCTAGCGAGTCTTTCACTCTGTATTTTTACAGTATTTGTACATTTCTTTCATTAATAGAAATCGTGTATTATTGTATATCTGTGTTTATGGTTGCATATTTGATATATTTATGTTATATTATTGGATATATGTGATATCTCTGTGCATTTCTTTATTATATCTTCGCTCTCATTTCATACCTAAAATAATCAGGATCAGTGGTATCAGATCAGGATGCTCTTGATCATTTTTCAGTGCAAGATACTAGATATATAAAATATGCAGAACAGAAATAAAATGCTAGAAATGGAAAAATAACAGTAAAATATCCAACATAATCTTCACAATACACAGAAATGATATAACAATAGCAATAGAAATAGCACTTTGATTCAGAAAGCAATGTTCACAGGCCTCTTCGAGGGGGCAACCTCCAATCGAGAAGCGCTCTGTTAAAATAATCTCCCAGCCAGGGTTCTCATACCCTCGACCCTTATTTATACTAAATATGTCTATTAAGAGAAGCATCTAGAGGAAGATCATTCTAGAAGCGGAAGCTTCTATTAGGTCTTCTTACATTCGCCTTATTCTATTTTATTGAAAGGCCTTATTAATATTGACCTTTATTACATCCGAATACATTGATCTACCTATGTGTGGGTTAGGACCTTAACATTCAGTGCATGTCCCCGATGAGGTCCGAGTAAGAAATTTGGGTCTCGCACTTGTCTCTATTGAGGAGAATTACTCTCGCACACCCAAGAAACCCTCAATGGCGGAAGAAAAGAAAAACGATGAAGCAAATGATCCTATCAGTATGTTGTTTGAGCAAGATTTCATGTGATAGAGGGATGAAATGATGGAGAATTTTTCCCACATCCTTCAATTCCTGTCGATAGCAATAGGTTCATCTTCATCAAGATGCCACTTTGGAAGCACCTTTCCTCTAAAGGTACAAGTTAATTTTGATATTCCTTTATTTGAAGGACAGATAGATGTAGAAGCCCTAGACAAATGGTTAAATCTACTAGAAGGTTATTTCTTTGTTCACAATTTTTCCAACAGAGAAAATATCACCTTCGCACTCCTTAAAGATCTCCCTCATGTCAAACATTGATGGGAAACTTACTAGGAGAAAAGTTCCACAGAGGAGTATGGAATATATGGGGCAGATTCCACTTCGGATTTTTTTATGGATGCGGTAAAGGAACAGTATTACCCTGTTGGAAAATATGAGGACCAATACATGATATGGACCACACTGCGGCAAGAGAGGGGCCAACAAGATCTGGAGTTAACCAATACCTTCCATACCTTGCTCAACAAGCTGGGTATCAAAGACTCTGAGCAACATTTGGTTCTGAAATACCATGGAGCTCTACATAGATACATCCAAACTGAAATGAATTTTTTGGACATCTCATCACTCGGTTATGCTTATCGATATGTTGTTAAAATCGAGAAGAAGTTTAAGCACTAGAACAAATGAGATTTTGGATATGCAAATCTCCAACAACAAAAGTATGAGAAAGACGACCCTAACAAACAACTTCCTGAAAATCAGTCTAAACCACAAGAAAATAAGGGTCATGAAAAGATGAAGGACACCGGAAAATGCTGCGAATTCCACAAAATCCCTGGCACAACACCGATGAATGTCACTCAAAACATTCATTGGTGGCCAATATCAAAGATAAGGAGTCGAACCCTGATTCTGAATCAGATTCTGAAAATACTGGTAAAGGACAGATCATTGACGCAGACCCCACTTCGATTGTCGTGACCGTAGAAATTCAACCAGAAGTACCAACATATCCTGAAGAGGTGGAGCACATTTTTCATTCACAGATGTGGGTGAAGGAGACCCCATTTCATTTTATTGTTGATAGTGGAAGCCAAAAGAACCTCATCTCAGTAGAGGTCATCAAACAATTTGGATTGTCGACAACACCACACCCACAACCATACAACATCGGGTGGCTTCGCCAAGGAAGACATCTTTGTGTCAACCAACAATGTTGATTGTCATACAGCATCCAACCCTTCAAGGATGAGGTATTATGTGATGTTAACCCACTGGATTCTTGTGATGTTCTCTTGGGCTAGCCATATATGTGAAGACGCCATGTTGTATATGATTTTGGACCATGTAGTGTCATTGTTTCTCTAGGGGGTCATCTCTACAGAATTCCAAGGTTAGTTCTGATTATTGTTTCACCTAAATAGTGATGCAAGGCAATATCTCATACTGCAAAATTTAGCTTCTTCACAATCTATTCAAAAGGGGAACAAAAGGACATTGCAACCACTACAGCCTCGCCCAAGCACCTTCTATCCAACAGAAGCATGTAGACAAGGTTGCAGCAAAGCACAAAGATTCCTTCTGCACACTTTCCTCTTGTGAAGGTTGACTTGTTGAACAACCTCAGCCTCAACAGGTTCATGATAGACTTCCACAAACTGAGCAGCGCGACGTCTCCAGCAAGGCAAGGAGCTCACCAAGATGCAGATTCAACAAATGTTTTTCCCTCTCCCCCGGGAACTCAACGCAATGGAGAACATTACTTCTTAAGGAGAGAGGATTGATCTAGGTGGATATCAGTGGCCACCCACCTTTTCTGACTGGCTCAAAACAATTTTCTGACAATTTTGGTAATTTACTATTTTTAGCAGTTTTAACTTCCGGGGCCATTTTGAGGGACTAAATGAAGGTTTTTCGGGATCAATATTTTAAATGATGTTCAAATACATGATTGAGCCCCCAAAATGAATCCCCTCGACAATACCTTTCCAACAGGCTATCATGCACCTAAAACGGAGATCGTATGCAAAAATTACGACCCTAGGAAGTTGATGTACTAACTTACCCAAACAGGGCCCACATGACTTTTGGTGCTTCATCTCCTAGGGTTAGGTTTTTGGATGTCTAGGGTTTTTGGCATTCCATTTAACTATTAAAAGGCCTCAAAGCCTCATTGTAATCATCTTCTTATGAATGTGAGTAGTTGTCACATCTCTTCTCAGAGATAAGTTGCCACCATTCTAGCGAGTCTTTCACTCTGTATTTTTACACTATCTGTACATTTCTTTCATTAATAGAAATTGTGTATTATTGTATATCTGTGTTTATGGTTTCATCTCTGAATCTTGATACATTTTTGTTATATTATTGGATATCTGTGATATCTCTGTGCATTTCTTTATTATATCTCCACTATAATTTCATGCCAAAAATAATCTGGATCAGTGGTATCAGAGCATGCTGCTCTTGATCATTTTTCAGTGCATGTCCCCAATGAGGTCCGAGTATAGAAAGTTGGGTTTCAAGCTTGTCTCTATTGAGTACAATCACTCTCGCACACCCAAGAAACCCTCAATGGCAGAAGAAAATAAAAACGATGAAGCAGACGATCATATCAATATGTTGCTTGAGCAATCTCTCATGCGACCGAGGGACGAAATGATGGAGAATTTTTTCCCACATCCTTAAATGTCTGTCGATAGAAACAGGAACATCTTCATCAAGCTTCCACTTTGGAAGAACCTTTCCTTTCAAGGTATAAGTTAATTTTGATATTCCTGTATTTGAAGGACAGATAGATGCAGAAGCCCTAGACAAATGGTTAAATCTATTAGAATGTTATTTCTTTGTTCAAAAATTTTCCAACAGATAAAAGATCACCTTCGCACTCCTTAAAGATCTCCCTCATGTCAAACATTGGTGGGAAACTTACTGGGAGAAAATTTCCACAGAGGAGTCTGGAATATATGGGGGCGATCCCACTTGGTATTTTTTTGCGGATGCAGTAAAGGAACAGTATTACCCTATTGGCAAATATGAGGACCAGTACATGAGATGGACCACACTGTAGCAAGAGAGGGGCCAAGAAGATCCAGAGTTCACCAATACCTCACATACCTTGTGCAACAAGCTGGGTATCAAAGACTCTGAGTGACATTTGGTTCTAAAATACCACGGGGCTCTACACAGATACATCCAAATTGAAATGAATTTTCTGGACATGTCATCACTCGGTTCTGCTTATTGATATGTTGTTAAAATCAAGTAGAAGTTTAAGTACCAGAACAAATGGGAGTTCGGATATGCAAATCCCCAAGAACGAAAGTATGAGAAAGACGGCCCTAACAAACAACTTCTTGAAAATCAGTCTAAACCACAGGAAAATAAGGGTCACGGAAAGACGAAGAAGGACACCGAAAAATGGTGCGAATTCCACAAAATTCCCTGGCACAACACCGATGAATGTTGCTCAAAATAGTCATTGGTGGCCAAGATCAAAGACAAGGAGCCGAACCCTAATTCAGAATCTGATTCTGAAAATACTGGTAAACGATAAATCATTGACACAGACCCCACTTCTATTTTCGCGACCGCAACAATTCAACCAGAAGTACCAACAGATCCTGAAGAGGGGGAGCACCTTTTTCATTCACAGATGTGGTTAAAGGGGACCCCGCTACATTTTATTGTTGATAGCGGAAGCCAAAAGAACCTCATCTCAGCAGAGGTCGTCAAATAGTTTGGATTGTCGACAACACCACACCCGCAACCATACAACATCATGTAGCTTCACCAAGGACGAGATCTTTGTGTCAGTTAGCAATGTCGATTGTCATATGGAATCCAACCCTTCAAGGATGATGTATTATGTGATGTTTCCCCACTGGATGTTTGTGATGTTCTCTTGGGCTAGCCATATATGTGGAGATGCCATGTTGTATATGAGTCTCCACCCCACAGTATCATTGTTTCTCTAGGGGGTCATCTCTACAGAATACTAGACTTAGTTGTGACTATTGTTCTAGATAAATAGTGTCACAAGGTAGTATCTCATACTGCAAAATTCAGATTCTTCACAATATATTCAAAAGGGGAACAGAAGGACACTGCAACCATTACAACCTCACCCCAAGCACCTCCTATCCAATAGAAGCAGGTCGAAAAGGTTGCAACAAAGCGCAAAGATTCCTTTTGCACACTTTCCTCTCGTGTAGCTCAACTTGTTGAACAGCCTCAACCTCAACAGGTTCATGACAGACTTCCACAAACTGAGCAGTGTGACGTCTCCAGCAAGGCAAGTAGCTCACTAAGATGCAGATTCAACAAACACTTTTCCCTCTCCCCCTGGAACCTAACGCAATGGAGACCATTACTTATTAAGGAGGGACGATTGATCCAGGTGGATATCGGTGGCCACCCACCTTTTCCAACTGGCTCAAAACAGTTTTCTGACAATTTTGGAAATTTACTATTTTTAGCAGTTTTATCTTTCGAGGCCATTTTGGGGACTAAATGAAGGTTTTTCGAGATCGATATTTTAAATTATGTTAAAATACATGATTGAACCCCCAAAATGAATCTCCTTGATGATACCTTTCCAATGGGATATCATGCGCCTAAAACAGAGATCGTATGCAAAAGTTATGACCCCGGGAAGTTGATGTACTAACTTACCCAAACGGGGCCCACATGAATTTTGGTACTTCATATCCTAGGGTTAGGTTTTTGAATTTCTAGGTTCTTTGGCATTCCATTTTATTGTAAAAGGGCCTTCAGGGCCTCATTGTAATCATCTTCTTTTGAATGAGAGTATCCATCACATCTCTTCTCAGAGATAAGTTGCAACCATTCTAGTGAGTCTTTCACTCTGTATTTTTACACTCTCTGTGCATTTCTTTCATTAATAGAAATCGTGTTTTATTGTATATATGTATTTATGGTTGCATATCTGATACATTTTTGTTATATTATTGGATATCTGCGATATCTCTATGCATTTCTTTATTATATCTCCGCTCTCATTTCATACCGAAACTAATCTGAAGTAGTGGTATCAGAGTAAGTTACTCTTGATCATTTTTCAATGCATGTCCCCGACGAGGTCCGAGTATAACAAGTTGGGTCTAGGGCTTGTCTCTCTTCAGGAAAATATCTCTCTCACACCGAAGAAACCCTCAATGGCGGAAGAAAAGAAAAATGATGGAGTAGACGATCCTATCAGTATGTTGCTTGAGCAAGCTCTCATGCGACAGATGGATGAAATGATGGAGAATTTTTCCCACATCCTTCAACGCATGTTGATCGCAACAAGCGCATCTTCATTAAGAGGACACTTTGGAAGCACCTCGCTTTTCAAGGTACAAGTTATTTTTTATATTTCTGTATTTGAAGGATAGATAGATGCAGTAGCCCCATACAAATGGTTAAATCTACTAGAAGGTTATTTCTTTGTTCACAATTTTTCAAGCAGATAAAAGATCACGTTCACACTCCTTAAAGCTCTCCCTCATGTCAAACATTGGTGGGAAACTTATTGGGAGAAAATTTCCACAGAGGAGTCTGGAATATATGGGGCCGAGCCTAGTTGGAATTTTTTTGTGGATGAGGTAAAGGAACAATTGTTATCACTGAAATTTCATCCGCACAGGGCGACAAGAATTCTGCATCGTCAAAACAGGAATGAAGTCATTCATGACACAGGATTAATTCCACAACATGGCAAAAGGGTCAAAAAATATACAAAGTAACCAAAAATTGAAGGGCGTTTTACAGAATCTGGGTGTGCGCACATATGCGCGGAACAACAACGTACAATGCGCATATACGCGCACGATGCACGGTTGTTGGGCGAAAAACCCGTGCACCTGCTAAACGACGCATTTATTGAAATTGGCCGGCCTCCCAACCACTAATGGATCAGCTCCCAAGCCGATTTGACATCAAATCTGAGCTGAATCCGCATGGTAGGCTGGTCAAAGACCTAATTGAGCCCTAAAGAGCCCCTTTTCACACCTCAAAGGAGTTACATAATCACCCAATGCCATGCTATAAAAAGCCACGAAGAAACATCATTTTCTCAAGGAATTTCATGTAATGTTATGTTGCTTATATTTTTTAAGGACTCACTCCTTGACAATAACACATTAGAACCATTTCATTGGGCTATCCACCCCTCTCTTGAGTGGATATGCTTTGAGTTATTTCACCATCATTCTCATTTTCTCATTGTAAAGAGAGCAAGTTTGTGAGGGCCTCAAGAGCCTTCCTTTGGAGGAAGAAGGAACCACAGTTCCCTTTCTTCATTGTGCTTTGGATTTCATCAATTGATTAGCCTAAAAACATTGGTGATATTGGTCCATTGTGTTTGTTATTTCTTTTTCATATGCTCATAGTCTTAGTTTGCTTTAATTTAATTCTTGTTTATAGTTTTGTTGTTGTTCTTTTTCTAACTCTTTCCTCTACAGCTGTGATACCTAGCAAGACCCAACTGGGCATGTAAGCACCCTTTATTTGCTCACCAAGTGACGAATTGGGTGCAAATAGATTGGCGACCATACTGGGGAGAAGGTATCAATTCCTCCCTCATTTGGGTTTATTTTGCTTTCCTTTTGCTTTCATTAACTTGCAGGTGCACAAACCGGCCTCTGCCGACCTGCTAACCAGTCAATTCAAGGAAGAATTGAGAGAAATCCATCTGGATTTTTCTTCTCGGTCGTTTACCACAGGCGTGCAGGTATTCCACCCCATAGGCACGCATCGTGCGCGCATGCGCATGTTCAGTAGTTTTTCTCTACACGCATGCGCTTTCGATCTCAATTTTTTCAGCGCGTAGGTGCCATATGCGCCTCTATCCACACTAAGGGCCGCGCATTTGAACTAAAATCTACATTGTAAGGTCTTGGGATGTGGGGGAAGTCATTTTCCTTCTTAAGAATGATGATATGCATGCTCTAAATACTGCACCACTTAGACCCCTCAACTTATAAAGGGGATAGTCAAGCAAACATAGGCACTTAGGTGGATAAAAATCATTTTCCCTTATTTTCTTTTTGCCA
>ML778236.1:759960-809785 GCA_009831015.1 Picea engelmannii | reverse complement strand
AACCGTTGCACAGGTCAAGGTGCAGTGGAAACATTTTGGCCCAGATGAGGCTACATGGGAGATGGAAGATGCCATGAGATTGGCATATCCGATTTTGTTTACTTCTGTACATACAATTCATGTTAGTAGATAAGAACATCGAGGACGATGTTCCTTTTAAGGGGGAGGGAATTGTAACACCCTGTTTCCCCAGCTTGTAAATATAACTGAACTAGCCAAGAACTATGGAAAACTCATAAATGTGAATATGCGATGTAAATGGACCTGGAGGAGGAGGTAAATGAATGTAAATAACACTTTGGATTTATTCCAGGACTGCTGAGAGGGGATGTGTAGAAAAGAGACCACGATGGCGGTGGAGGGCACCTGGAAAGGGGGCGTTAACTTCCACCGAGAATTAAATACTGTATTTGGACTCCACTAGCCCGGAGAACCAAAAGTGGCTCGCTGGCCTTGAATTAATGCCTTGCAGACTGGTAGGTTGATGGCTTGATGAAGGATGGGGAGGTGAACCGCCTATCCATGGAGCCATCATGATTGACCAGCATGAGGGTAATCATGCCACACGCAACCTCGCGAGAGGATAAGGCGTATGGCAAAAGCAATTGAGAGGGAAGACACGAGGGGAAATCTGGCAATTTTTACGCAGAGTGAGTGATAGCAAAGAGGAAGGATTGCAACCTTCGCTCCTGGTCACTAGCAGATAGAGAGACGTAGTCTCAGAGCATCGTGGTCTCAGCTCGTGGGTGGCTAGTGGTAAATCCATTGGGAGTCGCTGAGCCTATGGTTGGGTGGAAACGAGCACCCCTCTCAGCAGTTGCACCCATTTCTGAAGTCACTTCTGATAAGTGTTTTGTTTACATATTGCCTCTTGAAATTCATAGAATGATACATATATGTATATGCTCATAGACCTGTGAAATTGTAAATGATTCATGTGTAAGAATGTCTGTGCAGTGTTTTGCTAATGATTAATAGGCATATGATTATAATATAGGAATCCATGCATGACTTACGTTGATAAACTAAATCTAATTATGCCTAGGCTGAGCGATGTTAGGCTTCCAGCCAGTTCTCGGGAAATTGATTCCCTTCACCCATATCCAGGAAAGTCCCGGAATAGATCTCTTGTAGAGATTTCCTCCTTGGAAAGGTTTACCCATAACCTGGAATAGGAACTTGAAGGTGCAAGTCTTAATAACCTTGCACGAGGAGGAACGATCCTCTTAAAAACCTGAGATGGCAGCTTAAGGAGGAATATCGAATCGACGGATGAGAATTCATCAAGAAATCCACAGTTTCCCCATGACTGTTAGATTAGCAGGAGAAGGTAGGGAGTTAAAGGCCTTACCACCTGATTTTCCTATGTCTTCATGGGTAGTGAAGAGTCTAGGGCCGTAGATCCCCATGTTCCATGAGAACATCCGGACCGCTGATTTCCCCGTCCATAAAGTTGTGGAAGAGTGCACAAAGTGGCATCAGAACCGTTGGATCTCATTGAGGTGCGAGGAGGTTATGGCCACATCAGAGGCCAAGCTCAAAAGGCTGGTAAACCATTGGATCAGCAGCTGAACTCCCATTAACCGTTAGATTTGGCAGGATTTACACCGGGGTTAAGCCCTAGTGAACAGAGGAGAGCCCCTAAAAAGTCATCAGGATATTGAAGCTATCGGGCATTCCGGAAGTGAAGAAATATTGCTGCTTGGAATCGCGATCCATGATATCCCAACAAGATCAAATCCATCCATCAGTGAGACATGTGTCAAGGGATTCTGAGGAGTCAGAATTCGGAGCATCGGGGATTTCAAAGGAAAGAAACCCTTGTAGTTTGGAATCGCGATACGCGAAATCCCGAAGGGAGAGTTGTGTGGGCCACAGTTGGAGCTAGTGGAGGACAGGTGTTAGGAATCTGGTGAGAGTCAGGAAATTGGGGAATCAGAGTTTCTAAGGTTGAAGGAAATGGGACATCAAAATTCTCGAAATCCTGACCAAGATCAAGACCATCCGTTGGCAAAGGACACGTGGCGGAGATCAAGCGCCATCGGCGTTGGCGCATTGGGAAATCGACATTTCCAGGGACAAGAGAATGGGGAAGTCCTAGGTGAAAACCCCAACATAATCCAAGCCATCTGTCCAGAGGGACAGGTGTCAAAGATCTAACGAGAGTCATAAAAACGGGAAATCAAAATTCCTGAGGTCGAAGGAACCAGGACATCGAAAGTCTCGAAATCCCAACAAGGATCTAGACCGTCCATTTGGAGGGACGCGTGGAGGAGATCAGAGCGATCGATAAAGTCCTGAAAAGGGAAACCATCCCTCGGTGTTTGATTTCATCGGGATATCAAGAATCTCGTGGACATGGTGTTTACCCCTTATGAAATCGCGAAACGCGAAACCCCGACGGGGTAAGGTTGTGGACACGGGGTAACGGTCACGTGGACGAGGGCTGAGCCAGGAGGGATAGCTAAAGCAGAGGCGCATCGGGAATCGAGGAATCGTGAATCCCATGGGCGTATGCACATCGACATCGAAAATCCTGAAACCCCGACGTAGAGGTTTGACTATGGTTCCGGGGTAGTGGTCACGTGGACCACATGCTTAGCCTAGAGGGATAATGCGCTAGGGGCACATTCAAAGGATCATGAGTCTTGGGGGTGAATGAATTTTGACATTAGAAACCCCGTATCCCCAATGGGAGTTATGACCGTGGTCATATAGAGGAGGTCATGCGAACCAATAACTTAGCCTAAAGGCTAACGTGCATTTAAGCACGTCGGGATTGTTGGGGACAAAAACCCCAATGGAAAGGGACATAAGACCACATTTATGTACAGAGAGCCGGGTAGGTAAATAGAATACCTACGAATCAGGGATTGGCATTTTGCTGCTACACGCTCCGGGGATTCTCATTATTGAGAAATCAACCAAAAATTTTGATTTATGGTAGTGGGTGTGTTACACAGTATGGATGTGGGATTCCAATAAAAGGGAGCCTATTAACATCAAAGGAAACACTCGTTTTTGGCTAGGTGCTTTCAAGGTTGGAAGAAAGTCGGTTAATGACTCTTATTACCTATCTACATTGGAGGGGCGAATATGCATAATGTCGGTCAGCGGGCACCTCCTCAAACCCCACCAGGGTGGGGTGACCTGGCATAATAGGTAAGTACAGGTAAGTAGGAATTTTTTTCATTCATGTATTATACCATTTGCATTGTATGTTAGTTTTCTTTCACACTCACATTATTGATTATTTTATTTCAATTTTAATATTTATATATCTATGTTGCGGTGGAATTACCACCCCATTTTTGTTACTGATTCTTATTTCAATATCAAGAAGGGCTGTAGGTTATATCATATATGTTGAGGTTCTCATGCGCTCTACGGTGAAAACATGTCCCTAAGTTGGAGCCAGATGTTATCCCCACTTTTCAGGGATAACTAGGAGATCATGTCTTGAGGCCCACAGGTCCTAGACATGGAGTACCTAGAGAAGGATTGACCTGAGCATGTCCCTAGAGGGCCCACCTTTTCTTCTTCCATCATCTTTATCTTTTCAGCAGTAACAACATCCATCACCATCGGTTTGGTCCTGTATCAAAAGAGGTTCTTGCTTCATGAGGTAATTAGTTTAGGTATCATGATATGTGTCACATTTGATTGTTAAAACCTTTAAATGTATGCATCTGATTCCTTTTATTTATAATGAATGCTTGGATCATACATTTTCCCACTTGACCATGTTTGGGGGGATTGACAAGGTGCCTTAACAAGCCTGTATCTCTAGGTTTTGGTTTTCCACTGGGGGGATTTCTGAAAAGCCATCGTCCACTCCCATCATAGCACCACTTCTTCATCTTACATCCCACTCACTTATCCCATCCCCCTTGTCCGAGCATTGGGTTGACCTATTTTCAGGACTTCTCCTTACCTCATGGGAAGAAGGGGCTAAAGGCCTAGAAGGTAAAAGAAAGCTAGTAAAAGATAAAATCCTAAGAGTAAAACCTCGAGATGCTTTGCCCAGGGATCCCTGAGAAAGAAATAAAGGGATTCTCAACAAGAAACAAGAGGGACCCAAAAAAATAATAAAACAAGACCTAGTCAGAGGATAGGGGGTCTCATCATGAGCCAGCCTATTAGGTCCATCGGTACCTAGCAGTATGACATTGCCACCAACTGGTTACCATGCCAGGGAAATGACTCTTGGTTGCATGGCTAAGGGAAAGGGGGTATCATCATGAGACAACCTTCTCATCTCTGTGAAAGTGCTTGTGGGTAACGCTGTCATCTCTGGTCACCATGCCAAGGCAGTTTCCCTTGATTAGCTCTTGAACAAAAAAGAAAAAAAGAATAAAAGTAAAAAAAAGAATAAAGGCAATAATGGGCTTGGAAAGAATGCATCCATGATAGGTACAAATCGCCTTCTACAAAGGCACCCACAGGTAACACTTTTTCATCCTTGGCCTTCAATGCATCCACATGCCTAGACATCCCTTGACCACATCACCCACTTACATGGCTTGGATGAGGTCTTTTCGGGAACTTTCCTTTTCCTGTGGACACTAGCCCAATAGGACACCTTATGCTTTCCTCTAGATTTGTATTGCAGGCTTGTGTAACGTCTTTGAGATGTTAACTGATATATTAGGGATTTTATGAATATGTTTAATAATATTGATGATGAGATGTGATTAGCATTGCTATGATCCCTATGACTGATGAGCCCATGGAGGGCATAGCCTTTGATGTGCAAGACCATGATTGACGGACATGTACCATTTGGATCGGTACACATGGGGAGACGATCAATTCAGACCTCCATGGGGCTGAAGATCCCACCAAATGGATGTTGAGACCCCATCAGGGGGTAGAGACAGGGCAAAGGTTGATTAGAGACTTTTCACCAGAGAAGAAGAGGATGTTCTTCCGGAGGCACCCCAACACAACTGGACCTAGGGGGATTGACCCATTTTCAGTGGGACATTGGCTCTATATGGCCTGGGACGTCACCAGGAGTTTTATGACATCATTATGAGCATATTGGCAGATGGACAGGGAAGTTGGCACGTGTGGTAGCTTGGAGGAGCCCTATGAGGGCTAACATCTTGCTTTAGGAGGCTACATTTTCCCTAATTAGGGCTAACATCACCCTAGAAAGGGGTGGCATCTTACCTTTTGCTTGATTATGGATTAGATTTGACAATTTAATGTAAAAAACAATATTATTTGACATTTTGGCCTTGTCGGCCTTTTACCTGACCTAAAATGTAAAATTAGGTCAAGGTTTTGTATATATGAGAGATTTTCACTCTCATTTTTTCATTACTACTCATTCAATCCATAAGGAGGTCTGAAATTTGCGCCCTATCTTGGGTACTTGGTTGATTTAGTGATGTGAACTTGTTGAAGGAATACTTTTTTGGCATTTATGGTGTTTCTCTTGAAGGAAGGTGTTACAACTAGGGTTTTGCATGGTTATTTCTTGAAGAATTGTAAGTATCTTTCTGCAAAACTTCTTAAATGAATGGTTGTAGTCTTATTTTCTTTCTTATATTTATAATTTGTTGAATCAAAACCCTAGGTGACAAGCACACAAGTAGGTCCTTGTCTCATGTCCTCTGATAGAGAAACTTTCAGCCATTGAAGAAGAAAAAGAGAGCCTAGACGTAGCTACACTCCTTTGTCTTCCTCTAATTTTCTAGCCATACCATTTAGAATTCAAGAGGAAGAAGACATCCCAGGCCTAGGTTATATACACTTAGGGTCATTTTTCTTTTAGGGTTTGATGAAAGAGGCTTTTTGTAGCAACGCTATCCCTCATTAAGCCTTCTTGTCTTGATTTTGTGCTTCATTTGAGCTAGTTGTTTTTCCAAGTTGATCTAAGGAAGGAGGAGAGAGCACGAGGCCTTGCTATAGAAACACCAAAGTGAGCCTCTCTCCCCTAGGGTTTTGATTCTGAGGCCCTGCCATAGTATCACTTCAGACCTCTTCCCTTTATTCCTTAGCCTTCCTCCTTCAACCCTTGCGTCCTTCACTCTTGACTCCATTAACCCTAAAGGCATTGATCTATAGTCCTCCAACATTGAAGTGAATTTGATCACAACACTCTCAAACACTTTGAATTGAAACCCTAACTACACTAACCCTAGCTCTAGCCAACCCTACTAACCCTTAGTGATGATGTCATTCTTGGCTATTATATCATTGATGCAACAACATTTTGTTTTATAAGCAATTGAATGGTGATTTGGGCATTAAATAAAATAAAGTGTTGATTGGTTATATTGAATGCTACATCGTTCCAGTATTTATTGGTGAAGTGACATTAGTTTCATTACTATATTGATAAACATTGACTTTGTTAACATTTATTGCTAAATGCTTATATATATTTAATAGATAGTCTTATGAAGTACTAACCCATTGAAATAGCTTGCATATATCATTTTGTTGTTGCTTTGTTCCAGGAAGGTACATTTCCTTGGGGGGGTTTTATTTCTTAAATTGGACTTTGGCTGGACTATCTGTTTGGGTGGTGACTTGTGAAAGGGGGGAAATCTTATCTTTGTCTTATTTTCCTTTTGCCTCTTCAAAACCCCAGGTCACCAGGGACGTCTCCCCTGGGCCTAACCTCCCTAAAAAGAAAGAACCATCCCATTGTGGTGACATTGGGTGGGATTGGTTCCTATTATGCCATTTTGGCCTTCTATCCTATAGCCTTTTGTCCTAGCTACAAAATACACGATAACATAAACCATATAATATGATAAACTAAGTAATGTAGTCAATTGTTAACATGCACGAGCATCCATTCATCCTAGTGAAATGTGGACACAGGGTCCAACTGTGGCCTTGTTGGGTTGTTATATTTTTTGTAGTGTTATAATATATTTCGATTGTCTATTCAATTTGGATCGATTGGGTGAAGAATCAACTGGAACAAAAATTCATAAGTCAAAGTGATTAACGGGAAATTTGAAGTTGAAGTGGCCTATTACCAACCAAAATAGTATCCTGTCAAGTTCCTCATGTTGCTAGGGTAGTACCACAAGGGTAGATGTCCAAATGTCACCACAACACTTTATCGTTCCCTATTTGAGACAAACTCCTACACTAATGGACTCTGGGAGGCTTCCCTAAACAACACTTCACCACAAGGATTAATGGACTAGTGCCTATGAAAAACATTAGGTGAAGGTAGGAGTTTATTATTTAAACAACCCTTGCTGGTTTATGATAATGAAATGAAAAGTAACTTAGAACAACAAGATAAAATAACCCAAATATCAATAAATATGACACTAAACAAATAGAAAAAGATGAGTTCGATATCCTTGCCACTTTACCAGAAGATTTGCTTTATGTACCTGAAAATAGGTGGATGCAAATGGAGTTTCCTCACTGACTTAATATTTCAGATCTGCAAAATGACAAATAAAATTAGAAAACATCAGATGATATGGCCTTTCTATGCCTCCCACAAGTGTATTAACACTTAATATTAACATATATGTTCATTGTAAGGTTAGGGAAGCAATATATGAATGTTCATCTATGCCCTAGATCCTTGGATTTGCGATAAAATGTTATTTCCAGCAAGCTAGAAATGGCAGTGCATATTTGGGGTTCAAATCCCACTGGGTAAAAACCCAGAAATAAATTTCAACCAACAAGGGGACTTGTTAGGGATGAAATTTAAATGTTCTAACCAGAAAATAAATGATACAACCTTTGTAAAAAATTCTGGAAATGAAGAAAGGGTTTCAGTGATGAAATACTTACTTAAACGTCTATTTATGAGAGAGAAAAGTGGATGTAGAATTTTCATAAGTTGGATGTAATAACGCAGATATGCGCACTTTCTCAATTAAAACCATTGTAAAATACAATGTTAGATGAAAAAATTCCAAGGGAAAACTTATCCTTGCCGTAGAGAAATTCTCTAGAGTAAAATTCCCAATAGATATACTAGCTTGTAAGATAAAAATTGAAATGAAAATATAGGGTAAGATTTATTTTGTGTTTTTATATTTTATAAAAAGAATGTGGCATGTGGCATGTTAAGAATGCATGATGATAATCAATTTGATCCCTTGTTGTATTTTTGGCCCTGGGATCTCATGCATCGCTATTCGTAAATTTCCTCAAAAAATGTGAGTTGTTGAAGAGTTTGTGAGAACGCCATGTTGATAACTAAAACTTATAAATGCACCATGGCCAAGGAATGCATACATAGTCTATGAAATAATGACCATGTGGGTAATTATATAGGTGCACACGACCATGGGCAGACAATCCCTAGAATGTGCAATCACCCCTACAAAGAACCAGGATCCCAAAAACCATGTTTATTAATAATATGTTCACCTCGAGTCCCCCAATCATATCCAGGATGAAGGGAAGTGAGAATGAAGTCTAGAAAGAATGAACATGGTTAACTAGCAAGTCTAAGAATCCATAATACACAATCTTCCACACAACCTGCATTGATTTGACTTGCATCCTTAGGCTTACAATGGTGTAGCTAGTTGAAAAATGTAGGGTACCTCCTGGAGAGGTAACATGGATGACAAGAGGTCAACCGAAGATCGAGTGACAACCGATTGAATATCGACTAGAGGTCAACTAGTAATTTGACTGAAGCCGTCTGTAACATAATCCCGAGATTTGTGGGATTTGCAACCAATCATCTGCATGGATCTGTAACCATTTTGGGGCATCATGATTTAGGGTTTTTCATACTCTAAATTCAAAATAAGGTGCATGGTAATTTTATTAAGTTGATCAATCTTTGGATGTTCTTGTTAATCTTTCACAGAAGGTTGTTGGTCATGTAGATATAAGCCAGATTTCCTAGGGGGTTGCTCTTGTGTAAATAAATAGAGTATGATGGTGATTGTGTCTTAGGTGTAGACCAAGGTTAGTCATGTAACTCTTTATTATGAATGAATAAGACAACAAGGAGAAAGACGATCAAGGAATGCTCCTTTTCTTGTTTAGAGAATGGTTTTGTGAATATGAGAGATACAAAGAGGGAGATGTGTTATTGTGGGATGAATCGACAACAAAAAATGTTGGATGGGGAAGATTATGATTGATACAACATGATGGGAGGAGTAGAACCCTTCCAAGTGTGCTACATATTCTGGGTTTGGAAAGAAACGTAATATATTTTATCAAGATGAGTGGTGTAGGTGTGCACACTCTAATTCAGAAGGATATGTAAAAAATGTTCAGGGAAGAAATGGTCTTGATGAAATCAATTCATATTAGAACTTGTTGTGGCAGGCACCAAAACCCTCCCTTTTCCGTAAGAAAATGGAGCCCCTCTTTTTATATGTTTTTGAAAATTCCTCTATTAGCCTTCCTCTTTACCTCAAGTTTGTTTGGGAAGTCTTACTTACCTTAGATAAACATTGGAAAGAGAAGTTACTCGAAAAAATTAGTTATTATCAAGTTTGGGAAAATCGACAAAGGTAACTCTAACTCCTTGGATGTACATCGGAGGAGTTCCCTCTAACTATTTCGATGTACATCAATAGACTTCCCTCTAACTCTTTCTATGTAAATCAGAGGAGTTCCCTCTAACTCTTTCGATGTAAATTAGAGTTGTTCCCCTCACTCCTTCCAATAAACCTTGCCTATTTCACGATTTTCTATCGACCTCTCTGATGGAATCGAAGGAGCTCACTCCAACTCCTCCGATGTCCACCAGAGGAGTTTCCTCCAAGTTGGTCGATGCATTCAGAAGACATTGTGGTAAGTTCTCCAATGTTCATTGGATAACTTAACCCCAAGTCCTCCGACTATAAATATCATGCCAACTCTGCATTAAATGTGAAACTCATCGATCTATATATTTACCAAACAACCTGAAATTTTCATTATCCACTAAGGCATCAAATTGAGAAGAGATCTTTCCAAACTAAGAAATTGTCGATCCATTGCATTTGCACTCACAACCTATCAAGGCCCTCCATGTGACAGTAGGGTTTCTAGGTATGTCTCAACACTTTACTCCCTTTCCAAGGTTAGGTTTCCTCTCCTTTATTTTTTGTTGTTTGTTTTGAAAGCACCCTTCCACTACTTTTTCCTACCCTCAATAATCTTGCACTATCCAACCAATGTTGAGATCATGTATCTTTATATTGTTGAGTTTTCTTATGACCTCCTAAGTCAAGCCAACTCGAGAATCATTGAAACAACCCCCATGGATCAACCCTAAGAACATTTATTTTCTAACAACATCGATGGTGCTCGTAAGACTTGATTAGAACCTGATTCAAACTTCCATCCAAAGCAAAAGACCAATGACAAGTTTTTTTTTCCTTTGTCTAAATTTCAAAACCGAAACCATGACCATTCATTTCTTAATCGGGCCACTTCGTATTAAATATTTCAATTATATCGATGAAGTTCTCGTTAAATCCTCTAATACGATCATAAGAGTTATAAGTAACTTCATCGATTGTTTTAATTTCAAAATCTCTGATCTCAACTCCTCCGATGTGTGATCGGAGCACTTGGAGTTAACTCCTTTGATTTTCATCAGAGGAGTTGTCATCAAATCTATCGATATTGCATCGGATCTAATTTGACCAACTATTCTCAATATTTTTTTGGAAGCTTTGACACTAACTTATCCGATACACATCAGACAACTTGTCATCAACTCGTTCGATATGCATCAAAGGAGTTAATGTCTAAACCTACTTTTTTTCCTTATGAGCACACATTTCACCCTTTCTTCCTTAATTTTTTACCAAGATGCTCAAACATGCCTTCCATCATTTTATCATCCTTATATGATGACTCTCTACCTAGCGAAAACCCCAATGAGTCTTTTGGTAGTTCAAATTCTTAAGTTGCATTCAATTTCATATTATGTGTGATTTTAATCGCCACACCAAAGCCCACATTTTCTTGCATATCTCGATATGTCTCCTCGAAAGAAGACAACCGATAAGGTGCTTAGGACCAAGGATTCTAGTAATGGTAAAAAAATAGAATGTGAGTGAAAAATAATTGGAGCCACATACGATGATACATCATGACTCCTAGAAAAGTAAGGACAAACGCTGAAGTGGGGAGAAGTATACCACATGTTCAAGAAGTCTAACTTCTCCGTTGAATCTGAAGAACCAAATGAACTCAAAATGTTCAAAAACATCAGGAAGTCCACCATTTTCAAAGTAGAAGCACACCTGACAGTGTTCCCATGTGTGGATTCCATCACTTGGATTTTGAAGAATATAGATGTGAACAACATATACATCTACAATTCTAGAAAGGACACCATAGCTTTGTTAAAACCTAAATATTTGGCCAGATGTTATCACATCGAAGAGGGAAGTAAGAAGTTGGATACTAAACTCTTTAGTGAGTTTGAATAAACACCCAAGGACCTTTTTTCCAAATGGTACATGGCCGACAAAAAATTCAAATACAGGCCCAAAGGAGGATACCCCACAAGTTCCCTAAGAGAGCCTTATCAGTACCTGGTATCCATGTTGTGTTGACTATATTAGGAACCTGACACATCCTAATTCTCTCTATTGTATATGTACCTGATATACCACTATGCGGATAAATAAATATCATTCAATTGGGATGGCATCTTATCTAAAAATATGTCAGTAACTATCTTTGCGGTCAAAGGAGCCCAACCTGGAACGTTTCCAATATTTCACATGTCCTTGTACCTATTGAGTAGCATGTGCATAGCCCATGAATACCATAGGATGGGGTGGAGTTGGAAGCCATGCAACCCAACCATCTATGTGTACTGTAAAGTTCTTTGGGAGCACAAATACCGTACAAAATACCAGAATATATGTAATCATTTTCTAGCCCCTTTATACAAATTTGTATTCTACACCACTCCTTATTGCATGACCGATAAAGCTATAGAAATCATAAAGAGAATTGGGGATGGGTATCTCCTGGACGAAGACATATATAGAAGAGTGTATGGTGCAATGAATCCACCTCACCTGCTTCCCCAATTTAGGCTTAGCAAGCTTGTACTCTAGGAGGTTGCATACTAGACCATCATACATGGGGTTGGAGGAATGTTATATCGATTGAAAAAAGAAATCTGGCCACCTCTACCATTATATGTTGGTAATTACTTCTTTGAGAAGACCAAGCAAAGGTAAATACCCTACTATCTTATTAATATAGGGAATAATGGTACATAAGACATGATCCAAAGAATATTATGAGAGACCACTTCAATAATATTAGTATACCCTGGGAATATACCATAGAAATATGGGAGGAGGAAGAAGTGCATCAGAATGCCTGGACTTATGACAAAGTCATATTCAATAGGAGTGGCCATTCAAGAGGGATAATTGCAGATGAAGAAAAGGATAGATAAGAATCAAGAAAGAAAGAAGAGAAAGATGAAGTTAAGCAATCACCCCACACTTCCACCTTGATACACTCAGGGTCAGTAGAAGAGGTAGAAGAAGAACCGACTGACAAGAAGAGGAGGGATAAATATAAAGTCCTAAAAAGAAGAAGTGGAAGATCGATACAAACAAATACAAAGCTAAAGATCATGCAGAATCAAAATCCGTAGCAGAACGAGAGGTCAAACAAAAGGAAGAAGCAGCCAGAGAAGCAGCAGAGAAAGTGACACCCTAACAAGCAGAAGTGGTAGACAAAGAGGCAACTGACAAAGAAACTGAAACTAAAAGGCTGCAAAAAGATACATAAGATAGAGGGGGTGACACCCACCCAATAGAAGAAAATATCTTAGAGGCATCAACCACAAGATAAGGAAAAAATATATCAAGTAGTGGTTTGGGAATGGGACTCTAGACACCATTCCAACCGAGTGAAGCACTCTACTTGAGAAGATTAACCTATGAAAAAAAAAATGGTAAAATCGTGTAGGAATATGTGAAGAAAGTGATAGCAATGGAAGGAATGCCTATCTTGATGGTCACACACATCCCTATGACAAGAGATGTGAGGGAAAATCCCATGACAACATCTACTGCATTCATGAATTCTAATGTGGATAACATTCATAGAATGTGCCAATAAAATGAGGAGAAAGAGGCAAGGATCAAAGAGCTAGAGGAAAGACTCTGGAAAGTCAGAATTGGCGAACACAACCTTCATAGTTTCATAGTCAATGTTGAGAAGTTCAGGAGAGAACTATAAGAGGCTATCATATACATGTATGCTCACTTGCACCTCTTTCAAGAAGTACAATCATTGAGTAGAATAACCAGATACATAAAAAATTGACATAGTACAACAATATCCATGAAGGCATCGCCAAAATCAACAAATGGATCACTGAAAATCCTGATGCATTTCCTGAACTATACCGACCATCAAGAGCAGATAGAAAAATAGACTTGTGTGCACTTGACCATTGTCAACATGTAGGGAAGAGGGAAGATAATGAGGTTACCAAATCAATGGAAATATTCTCAAGGATACACAAAGTTGCACACGAATTAATCAAGAGAATCCGACTACCAAGGCTAGACGAGCTCGAGAAGAATCTTGTGATAGAAGAGCTAGTAAACAAGGTACATGATAGAATGAATCAAAGAAGAGTAGTAGTTGAAGAAACCACTACCATCTCCACAGATCTCATAGATCAACACTTACTGCAAATGGTAAAACTTCATACCATGATACAATCGTTCATGATCACACTAGTAAAGGACATGAGCACCTTGGAAGACAAAGTGGCCATGAAGAACACAAATCTTGAACAACTAGCTTATAGGAGAATCAAATCCTTTTATGATCAATTAGAAATATGGAAAACATACATCGGATAGAAAAACCCATGAATAAAGAAAAAATAGTGGCTAGAGAACATTAAAACCTATTTCTTATTTTTTCTTTTTCTCAACCAACCTCAAATTTGTATTTATCGTACACTTGTCACTAAGAAGTAGGAATCTAAGCCATTTTTGTAACCGCCTCTTCAAAGGGGTAAGAAAAGAGTCACCCATGTTGGTTGTGGAGCCTGATTATCTTCTTGATTCAGAGGTCTTGTGTTTTTCAGCCGTGTTTATACCCCATGAAGACTTTACACCCCATAAGTATGTACACTCTTTCATGCGGGGGAGTGCAGAGGGGGGTACCCCCTCTGCAGGGTTCAGGGGGGTTATCCCCCTGGCTGGGTGGTACGGGGGAGGTGGGCCCCCAGAGGAAAAATTGCCTTGTAAAAGTATATTGTAATTTCATTTTAAATCTAGATCGTTCATTATAAGGTTGCAGATCTAACGGTAGAAATTATGTTAGGGTTTTTTTGCCTTAGAAGGAAACCCTCTCTTATGAGGGAAATGTATTGCGGCTGTGTATCATGGAGAATATTGAATTCTGAGAGAGGAGACCGTGAGAGAAAGAAGAGGAAGTTACAATGGGTTTTGTTGTAGGTTGTATCCCTTCATTTGATGGATAATAATAAAGGAAGGACCTGGAAATTTCTCTGGTGGACGTAGCCCACACTGGGTGAACCATGTAAATCTGTGTCTCTATTGTGTTGTGTGTCTTCTTTGTTTTGTTTCTGCATTTGTTTTATTTTATTGCTCTGTGGTCCTACTTTTCTAACAACCCAATGGTTACTAGGAATTGTATAAGAGAGGGTAGAGGCTCACTTGGAGGGGACTTTTGGATTTTCAAGCAATGTATAGACCTGAGAACTATTTTGAGAACATATACCTTGTTAATGAATATTGAGAAGCCCTCAGGGCCAACTTTGGAAGAAGGAATTCTTGTGTTTGAATCAATCTAAGATGCGAATTATTTCGAGTTAAGATGAATGTTGTTCATATGGACTGTAAGAATGCTTGTTTGTTTATGGATTAACTCTTATGCAATCTATGTTGTTTTGCAGTTTTAAGTGTTTATTCAAATATTTTAAGCCTTGATATTATTGATCTGTTAATGTATGCATTGATATAATTTGGACTATTCTGGTTATATGTATTTGCATGTTCTTGTTTATTCTTGTTTATGATTCTAATCTTCTATTTTAGCTACATGTTTGGAATTTTGTGCACGATTCAATTTAATTTTGACAGTTTTCTAGCTACCTTAGAGCAGTCCTAGCTAGGATAGATTAGATTAGTAATAGATTAGTTTGCATTTCATACATAATCTTCATATACATATTTTCATTGAAATTCCATCATCATTCATCCTCATCGGTAACCAGGCTGTAATGGGATAAAAATCTAAAAACAGTAAAAATGGAAGCTAGGCCAAATTATGGATGGGACTCCTAATCCACACGATGCATATTCTAACTTGGACCTTGTAACAGGGAGTACCCCTTTCTGTTGTTGGGTGAATTTAGAACCGTTAACAAAATTGGCGCAAGAAGGAGGGCCATCTTTTATGGCTTACATTAACAAATTAAACAACCAAAACAAGTATTCAGGAAATAACCACAATCCTTCTTTGTTACCTCAAGTCGAATATAAACAGGAATTTACCTATGAAGAATCAAATCTTGATTTCAAAAGTGCCTATGGAAGTCTAGAGACACAGACAGAAACTTGGTTTCAAATACCATGAGAAGAGTTTTTTGAAATTCGTAGGATTACGCTTGCTTACGCAAAGTTACTTGGTAAGTTGCCAACACCCTCTGAGCTTCCCAGAAGTAAAGCAACATGTGTGGAAATATCTAGAACACATCCTAATATCTACATTGGTTTCGTAGATGATATCATTGAAATTGATTTACAAGTTCGAACCCAATGATGATCTCTAAGGTGAATAGGTCCTAAAATATTCAATGATACAATTCCCTAAAAATTAGATATGTGATTTGATTGACTAACTATTTTATTTACCGTGAAAGGATTTTTTAATAATGATTTACTTTTGAAAGGACTTACATGATAGAAACTATCATTAAAAAGCATCATGTCAGTTCCTTTTTGGTTGCAAAGTAGAAATATCTCGTCAAAAAGTTATTTATGACAATTGATAAATCATAATTTGATATTACAAATTCTAAAATTGTAACAAGATGCGCGATCCCCTTTAACAATCGAATTTCATCGCCATCATGTACTTGTCACACAACATATTTATCCACGTACCTAATGATTTCATAAACCTTCCGTTCAGGCCTTTGAAAAAGTCCCTTTATGTAACACTGTATGATTTGGTACAATCTATGAAAATTTTTGTAATGTATCCTTTCTGTAACATTGTATGCTATCCAACCAAAAATCAACTACACGAGTAGTTGGGTTACTTACAAAATTCAACAATATTACCAACTCATGAGTCCAATTCATCAGAGTTGCAGTTGTAAGACCCTAGGTTTGAGTTATCAGTTGACCAAAAAAACCCACCAGACACTGGTCCTTTTGGCACCACATGCATGCGCAGATGGAGACTCACCCAAGGAATCTATTGGGATTGCAAGAACCAAGTTTCTATAGTAGTGAGGGAATGGGAGGTGACCATTTGGTTCATTATTACTTATTGGTTATGTGTACATTTTTTCTGCCTCTGTTCTTTATTAGATACTTGGTTGTGTGGACATTTTTTCCTGCTTTTGCACATCCTTCTATCTTTAGCATGTCATGTTTTCATCCTTGCTTTTCGCCTGCTTTTGCACATCCTTCTATATTTAGCGTTTCATGTTGTCATCCTTTCTTTTCACCTGCTTTCTTCTCCTTCTTTATTCTTATATATGCTTTATTCTTCTCTCTTCTACACATTGTTTTTCTAGATGCGTCTCAACTACATACTCCCAAATATTCCTTCTTCTTATGTGCACCCATTTTGCTTTCTTCTTCTATACTTAGGATTTTTACCAAAATTGTATCCCAAAACTGCCTGTCCAATAGAATACTTTGGGGTAAGTTCTCTAATGCTCATCAGATAAATTAACCCCAAGTCCTATGACTATAAATATCATGCCAACTCTGCATTAAATGTGAAACTCACTGATCTATATATTTACCAAACAACCCAGACTTTTAATTATCCCTCTAAGGTGTCGAGGTGAGAAGATATCTCTCCATACTAAGAAAGCATCAAGCCATTGTGTTCACACTCAAAACCTATTAGGGCCCTCCACATGGAAATATAGTTTCTAGGTATGTCTCGACACTTTACTCCCTTGCTAGGGTTACGTTTACTCTCTTTTATATTTTGTTGTTTGTTTTGAAAACACCCTTTCGCTACTTTTTCCTAACCTCAAGTAGCCTACACAATCCAACCAATGTTGAGACCCTGTACCTTCATACTGTTGATTTTTATTACGACCCCTTAAGTAAATCCAATCTGAGAGTCATTGGAACAATCCCCGTGGATCAACCCTAAAAATGTTTTCTTTTCCAAAAAAATCGATGGAGCTCATAAGACTTGATTAGATCCTGACCTGAACTTCCATCCAAAGCACAAGAAATGTGACAAGTTTTTTTTTTCATTTATCTAACTTTCGGAAACTGAAACCCTGACCATTCATTTCTTAATCAATTGTAGTAACTCTTTCGATTATATCAGTGGAGTTATTTTTAACTCCAATATGATCAGAGGATTTCTAAATAAATTCGTCGATTGCCTATATTTTAGAATCTCTAAACTCAACTCCTTCGATGTGTTATAGGATCACTTGGATTTTGAATACATGCCCAAGGATCTATTTCCCAAATGGTACAAGGTCGATAGACAATTAAAATACAGGCCCAAAGGAGGATACTCCACATGTTCCCTGAGAAGGCCTTATTAGTACCTGGTATCCATGTTGTGTCCACTATACGGGGAATCTGACGCATCCCAATTCTCTCTATCATATATTCCCCTAATATACTACTTCACAGATGAAGGAATATCATTCAATTGGGATGAAATCCTATATGAAAATATCATATTAGCTATCTCTATGGTCAAAGGAGCCCAACCTAGAATGTTTCCAAGATTTCACATGTCCTCGTACCTCTTCGAAATCATGTGCATAGACCATAAAGAACCCTAGGATGGGGTGGATTTCACATCCATCTGACCTATCCATTCATGTGTATTGTAAAGTGCTCTAGGAGCACAAATAAAACACAGAATACCAGAATATATGAAATCATTTTTTGGACTCTTTATACTAATTCATATTCTGCACCACTCCTCCTTGCATGACCGATAAATATATTGCAATCATAAGGAGAATTGGAGACCAGTATTTCCTAGACCACGAAAAATATATAAGAGTGTATGGTGCAATGAAGCCACCTCACCTACTTCCCTGATTCATGCCTAACAAGATTGTACTCCAAAAGGTTGCATACCAGATCATCATACATGGGGTTGGAGGAATGTTATATCGACTGAAAAAATAAATATGGCCACTGCTACCACTATATGTTGGTAATTGCTTCTTCAATAACACACAACAAGCCCAAATAGAGGTAAATACCCTAATATCTTTTCACTTCGGGGAAGAATGATACATAATTCATGATCCCAAGAACACTATGAGAGACCATTTCAATAATATTGGTCTACCTCGGGAATATACCAGACATATAGGAGGAGTAAGTGCATTAAAATTCCCATAATTATGATGAAGTCATATTCAACAGGTGTGCCAGCCAAGAGGGAAAATCATAGATGAAGAAAAGGCTAGAGAAGAAGCCAGAAATAAATAAAAGGAAGAGGAAGCTAAGAAATCACCCCACACTTCCACCTCGATACACTCAGGGTCAACATAAGAGGTAGAAGAAGAACCAACTGACAAGAAGAGGAGGGATAAAGAGAAATTCCTAAAAACTAAGAATGACGCTCAAATAAGAAGAAAAAGATATAAGCAAACAAAGAAAAATATAAAGATGGTGTAGAAGAAAAATCCGCAACATAATGAGAGATCAAACAAAAGGAAGAAGCATCCAATGAAGAAACAGAGAGAGTGGTATCGAGACAAGAAAAAAATCCGGTCAAAGAGGAAGATGAAAAAGCAACTGAAGCTGAAAGGCTATAGAAAGATAAAAAAGACAGAGAGGGTGACACCCACCCAATGGAAATAGATATCTTAGAGGTGTCAAACATAAGCGGAAGCAAATATATATTAGGCAGTGGTTTGGGAATGGGACTCTGGACACCATTCCAACTGAGTGAAGTACTTGACTTGAGAAACTTAACCTATGACAACAAAACTAGTAGAATCATGCAAGAACACGTGAAGAAAGTGCTAGAAATGAAAGGGATTCCTATCTCAGTGGTCACACACGCCCCCATGACAAGAGATGTGAGGGAAAATCTTCTATCAATAACTACAATCAGCTCCGCATTCATGAATTCTAATGTGGATGACATTAAGAGGCTCTTCCAACAAAATGAGGAGAAAGAGGCAAGGAACAAAGAGCTAGAGGAAAGACTCCAATAAGTCAGAATTGACGATTGCAACCTTCAAAGTTTCAGAGTTAGTGTTGAGAAGGTAAAGAGAGAACTAGAAGAGGCCATCATAGACATGTATGCTCACTTGCACCTCTTTCAAGAAGAAGACACTACAATAATTGAGCAGAATAACTGGATACAAACAAAATTGACAACACTATTTGTGAAGGCATCATCGACATCAATAGATGGATCGCTGAAAATACCAATGCACCACTTGAACTATACCGACCATCAAGAGTAGATAGAAAAACAAACTTGTACAGACTTAACCATTTTCAAAAGGTAGGACATAGAGCATATAAGGAGGTTACCAAATCAATATAAATATGTTCAAGGATACATAAAGATGTGCATGAATTGATCAAGAGAAGCTGAATACCAAGGCTAGACAAGCTCAAGAGGAATCTAGTGACAAAATATATAGTAAACAAGGTGCATGATAGCATGAATCATAGAAGAGAAGTAGTTTAAGAAACCACTACGATATCCATAGATCTCATAAATCAACACTTACTGCAATCGGTAAAATTATATACCATGATACAAGCTTTCATAAAGACACTGGTAAATGACATGATCAACCTGGAAGACAATGTGGCCATGAACAACGCATCTTTGGAAGAACTAGATTACAAGAGAATCATATCCTTGTATGATCAATTATTACGCTAAAAGGCATACACCTATTGACCATGGGCACATTTAATAGGTTTTTAGTGCTTAATCAATTTTTTATGGACAAGATTAAATATTGATGGAATATTCTTAGTAGTCCCAATAAGTCAATGGTTGTGATTTCAACCATTAACTTCCTCACTATTATAAAGACATCAGTTTACATGTTTATTTTTTTACTTTTACTTAATCATATTTAAAATTTACTATGGTGGCTAGCTGATTGCCACGTATGAGTGCTTAGGGTTTCATTTTCTAGGCCAACCTAAACCTTTGGCCTTCACCAACCACGTTCTGGACACACTTCCTCCTTCCATCCAAATCCTTCTGACTCCTTTTGTCCACCTTTGGGCCGATTCTCTTTCCCGACGGTTCAGGTTTTGCAAGTCATCCTTTCGGTGTTCACCAGCCATGAATTTGTGGTTGTTCTAGTAAATATGGACAACATACATTAGAGAGAAAAACCCATGAATAAAGAAAAAATAATGGCTAGAGAACATTAACACATGTTTCTTATTTTGTCTTTTTCTCAACTAACCTCAATTTTGTCTTTATTGTACACCTGTCACTAGGAAGTAAGAAGTTGAACCATTTTTGTAACCGCCTCTTCAAAGAGGTATGCAAAGAGTCCCCCAATGGTTACTAGGAATTGTATAAGAGAGGGTAGAGGCTCATTTGGAGGGGAATTTTGGCTTTTCAAGCAATGTATAGACCCAAGAACTATTTTGAGAACATATACCTGTTAATGAATATTGAGAATCCTTGAGGGCCAACTTTTGAAGAAGGAACTCTTGTCTGTGAATCAATCTAAGATGTGAATTATTTTTACTGAAGATGAATGTTGTTCATATGGACTGTAAGAATGTGTGTATTTTTATGGATTACATCTTATGAAATCTATGTTTTTTTGCATGTTTAAGTGTTTCTTCAAACATCTTTAATATTTGAGATTACTAAGTTTTTAATGTATGCATTAATATAATTTGGACTATTCTGGTTATATATATTTGAATGTGCTTGTTTCTGATTATGCTCTTCTCTTTCAGCTACATGTTTGGAAGCTTATGCACAATTCAATTTCATTTTGACAGTTTTTCAGTTACCTTAGTGTTCTCATACATATTTTTCATCTACATATTTGCATTGCAATTCCATAATCATGCATCCTCATTGGTAAATCGAACCGTAATCGGACAAAACTCTAAAAATAGTAAGAATGGCAGCCGAGCCAAATTTCGGATGGACATCCTAAACCAAATGGTGCATAATATAATTGGGATAATGTACTGGGGAGTAACCCTTGCTGTTGTTGGGAGAATTTATACCCATCAATATAACCCTATAGAAGTTGTTAGGGAATGTCGACTCGATTGGATGTAACAAAATTGTTATTCCTAAAGTTGATTTGACTTCGATTTGACTCAACTCAACTCAAGCTAAGTCAACCTGACCATGTTATGGAACCAGAGGATGGGACACATTGGAGAAAAATGACTTTGATCTATGCACAACAAAGGTATGGTCAAAGGTTTTCCTAATTGTAATATGGAAGTCGATTTTTGTGAACATTTCATATATGGAAAACAAAATCAGGTTAGGTTCCCATGTGGAATGACAAGGGAAAAGAAGATTCTAGAATTGATTCATAGTGATGTGTTTGGGATTTTAAAAATCCCTTCACTTAGTGGATCATTGTATTATGTCTCCTTCATAAATGATCTTTCTAGGAATACATGGATATATTTTGAGAAATTCAAAGAGTTTAAATCTCTTATGGAAAACTATACATATAAGAAGATCAAGGTGTTGAGAATTGAAAATGGTAGTGAATTATGTCAAAAGGACTTTGATAAATTATACAAGAAGTGTGGCATAGCATGTAATGTCCCCATTTTATGGGTTCCCCTATTCTGCAGTTGGAATATGGCTTATGAGGCTTGAGATAACCAAGACAAAGGGGTGAGGTTATGCCACCAATGATATAGGAGGGTTTGGAGGAGTTATGTGAGGCCCAAACTAGGTCATTTATCATATTTCATCATCAGGATCACTTTCTTTGATCCAAGTGGATATGGGTGGCCACCCACCTATTCTAACTGGCTCATCTTGGTAGTTTTTTCCTAGTTTTTGGGTCCTGAACTTTCGTGGCCGTTTTGAGGCCCTAAACAAATTTTTTATGGCTCACCATAGTCCAAATATACACAAAGTTGGATTTTGATGGCATGATGTGTAGTACTCAGATATACCTTTCCAATGGGCTATCGTGCACCTAAAACGAAGATCGTATGAAACATTTAAGACATCGTGAAGTTGATGTACTAACTTACCCCAACGGGGCCCACATGAATTTTGATGCTTCATCTCCTAGGGTTAGGTTTTTGGATGTCGAAGGTTTTTTAATTTCTATTTATTTTAAAAAGGATTTTAGAGCCTCATTTTAATCATCTTCTTGCAAATGAGCGCAACCATCACATCTATTCTCAAAGATAATACACCACCATTATAGCAAGCTTATTTTTAGTCTACATTATATAGTTTCAACATATTTCTTTATTGAATAGAAGCCAGTTTTACTGTATCTCTGTTATTGTTCCTTGTGTATCTATGTTAATAATAATAATAATCCATGTCCATTTTGTTCTACTCATAAAATATGGATCAGTGGTATAGGAGTGGTCTGCTCCTGGTCGTTCTTAGTGAATGCCCCCGATGAGGCCAGGGTACAAATAGTTGTATCTATAGCTTGTTTCTCTTGAGGAAAAAATAACTTGCACATCCAAGAGACCTTCCATGGAAAGAGAAAATAAAGACGACAGGACATGAGATCCTTTCAAGTCGTTGCTCGAGGAATCCCTCGTGTAACAACGAAACAAGATGATGGATAATTTTGCGCAAATCCTTCGGTGGCAATGAATAGGCGACACCCCCTTCAAGGTACATATCAAATTTGATATTCCTATATTTGAAGGTCAAATAGATGAAAATTTTGTAGACAAATGGTTGAATCTGCTAGAAGGGTATTTTTTTGTCCATAACTTTACAGATAGAGAAACAATTACTTTTGCACTCCTAAAATCTTCCCCCATGTCAAATATTGGTGGGATACTTTATGTGAGAAAAATGCAACACATGAACCCTCATTATTTACAGTTGCGCTCACCTAGGATTCCTTCAGGGATGCTATTAAGGAACAATACTACCATTTTGGGAGTTATGATGACCTTTATACAAAATGGACCAAGCAGTGCCAGAGTTCATAGATATCTTCCACACTTTGTGCACCAAGATGGGTATCAAATATTCTGAGCAATATCTAGTGCTCAAGTATCATGATGGTTTGCATAGATACATCCAAGAAGAAATTTATTTTTTAGACATATCATCCTTGGGTGCGACCTATTGATATACTGTCAAAATCGAGCAGAAGCTTAAACAAAAGACGTGACAATTTGGGTCTGGGAACCCCTCACAGTAGAATCAGGGCAAGGGAAGCCCCAAACCACATAAAAAATGGCAGAGCAAAGATGGAAAACCTCAGGAAAACCAATCTAAGATGCAAGTAAAGAAAGACAATGTAAATATGAAGAAAGATATTGGAAAGTGGTATTATATCCATAAGAGACCCTGGCATAACATTGTGTTGAGGGGTTCGAGATCCATTTATCTCAACAGTAGGAACCAAACCTGCCTTAGAGGTCCAATTAGACTCTGCAACGTTTGATGGTGGAATGGTTCTCCAGATATTTCGATCTAGCTGATTTATAGATGGGATTTACTTGGTGATTGACAGGATGCATTTCTATAAAAATTCCTTCTTCAGGTTCAACATTCTCTTTTTTGTCCTTTCTTTTATCAGATGAGTCTAATAAAATGAGACGTGCTGGTATAAACCAAATGGTAGAAGGGATTCTTAACTACTGAAGAAATTTGATCTTGGGGTAACCATCATGCTCAAGCATGCAGACAAAGATGTTCACACCTATTACAAGCCTAGTACTAATACATTAACTTGTTGGTATTTCAACATTGACAGAGATACAATTATCGTAATAAAAATACACATGTAATAAGATGATTGCAAGAAAAATAGTTTCCTTAGCTCTAACATCAATCACACATTAACACAACGATTTTCTTTCCATCATTAAGAACAAAAGAACTGCAAAGAACATTGAAACAAATAACTTATCAATAGATTCAAAAACTATTACTCGTTACAGTATAAATTGTTGAAATAAAAGTTGGAAGTAATTCCTCCTCAATCCAATCACTTAACACCTTTGATGAAAAAGATTATTTTTTCTATGGTCCTAAACAAGAGTTCTCAATTAAGGTTTTTCAAAAATAGTTCTTTACAATTCTCAAAAGCAGGGATGATTTTAAGCATGGAAATTTATTTTAAAATGTAGAAACCTTGGCGAACATTACTAATCCTTCATATTCCAACTATAAATGTTTGGTGATATTTTTATAAAAATATTCAAATTTCTAAGGATTTTGTATAGTTTGTATAAAATTTTGGTGATTTTTAAGGTAAAATAATTTTATCCTATAGAATTTGGGTGAATCGGTTTTAGAATAACGAATCATTTTTGGAAAAAACCATGGAAAATTAGCCCATGAGAGAAATTTAGCACCTAAAATCATCCCTACACAAAAGAGGGTATTTTCCCAAAACCATCAACCTCTTCTAAAAGATCAATCCATTTATTTATAAAGAATCACTAACTAAAAATAGTTGCTACAAGTTTAAGTTAAGTAAAACAAAATATTGCCACGTGGCACTTGATCTCTTTGTTCTCTGGAAATCATCTAGTGGTTCTACTGGAGTGTATGACTCTTCTCATATTCTGACCACTTGAAGAAGAGATCCTCGCATGTGTTAGCATACGGGAACTTGTGTTGATCCATCAGGGATGAAAGGATTTCTTTCACTTCTACTGCCCGTTCTCTGTATTTGGTAATCTTAGCACTCAACCACTGCAGAATTGTCAGATCCTTGATCAGATGCTCCATAAACTATTGTATTTGACCTAGTTCCATGATTTCCAATTGTGTGATCTCCAATGCCCATGCTAAACTTGTTCTGCATGTCGCTTGACTATGTCAAGCAGGTCGACAAAGTATTCGGGTGAGATGAATTCTAGAAGGCCAATTCCTTTCATCTCTCGATTGATATTTTCCCATCCTTTTTCACACTCGACTCACTTATTCTGTATCTCCCACTAAGGTTCATGGGCCATAATTACCCAGTAATCGAGTTCTTTCGTAATCCAAGAGATGTTGCTATCCCTTATAACTTGAATACCATGCTCCTCTGCGTCTCGACTCTTCTACAATGAGTTGATGTATTCAATTATTTCTACCACTTGGTATGCTTTTTCATACCATCTCTCCACATCCTTGCAGGTTGCCAGTTCCATAAGGGTATCTTCTTGGAAATCGGCTATACATGTAGTGAAAAGATGTCGTTCATTTGTGAACTTTGAATAAGCATATTGGAACTCACTCTTCAGAAACACTGTGGCCTACATTGAGTCTTTATAGTATTTTTCCAAATAACATAGATGATCTAACTCCTTTAGTGCAACAACTAGTTCCTTTTCATCTCAGTTTGCTCGATCCAACGTGGCATTAGCGATAGCCATCCCTGTGTTGATGAGCTCAGATGTCTTTGTGTGTTTTATGCTGAGCATATTCTCCTCCGTGGTGATGAGAATCGAGCTATCCATCGTGAGTCTTATCTTCTTGGTGTTCCTCTTCATGATAGATTTTCTCTTCCTATCATAAGAAATTGCATGTATATCAAAGGCCTCATCAACAGGCTAAGGGATTTGTTTTTCTCCCCAAGTTAGAGTGTTTCCCAAGCTCCCTTATGTATGTATTTTTTCCAGGACTGGTTATTGTACTTCTTTCATATGTCCCAATGGCTCGACCTCCATTTGGTGTTCATCGCCTGGTGAGGTATCAACCAAAAATTAAGAGTCAATGATATTTTCAGTACTCACTTGGTGATCGGATGTTGAGGTACCGATATATTGATGTTGCACTTCCTCATTTTTTCCACCTGATCATGGCTCCTCTCTCGAGATGTCTCTCGGGGTCCCCGATAAGTCGAGAAACTCAGTGTCTAAGACACTGTCAACCTCATGGTCTCCCTGTGGAGGGTTTTGAAATGATGCATCGGGACTTGGAGAAAATGTTTTCTCAGGTTCCTTCTCCTCTTTAATCGGTATCAAATTTACCAGTGAGACCTCTGAACTCTCTTCATCATAATATATGGTTATGAGATCAAATAGGGGATTTGGCACACCCATTTAACCTGGTGTTCTTGGACTCTCATATTGGGTTGGAATGGTCATCGATGATCTATCCTGTGGTGATGGAACTCTGGTGTTTTCCCGACCAGTAGATTCCTCTAGTTGTGTTGACCCCAATCCATTTAGATAATCTCTAATTGTGACTGGGTCTTCCGAGGGGATCCTCATCATTTCCATTAGTTGAGGATCGTTCTCTAGTTGGTCGATGACTCTCTAGGCTCCTTCTAGTAACAACAACCCTCGAGAAAACCAACCTTCCTTGGTGCCACACCTTTCAACCCTTCATTGTATTAATTTCACCATTCACCATATAATATATACAATGTTTTAGGTATTCCATAGCTACCAAAAGCCTAATCCCTTAACCTGGGATTAATTTAGAAAACTACTAAAAATATAAAAGAATGGTTTAGGGATCCTTATGATTAGGATCGTTAGACACAGTTGTCGAATATGATGTGCCCACACACACACATGAAAATAATATAACACATACCCAACATTCTACCACTTGTTGTTTTATTTTCATACAGGGGTTCACAGGATTACATATTCAACAATCTAAGGAAACGATGCCCATTGTTACTCTACACCAGGAGAAAGTATCCGTGCTCACACAATTTTTCAATGAATCTGCTACATTGTTTAAAGTGTCAACCTTTTCCAACAACACCTTCTTTTCTTCAACCATTTTTCTCACAAAGTGATACTGAACATCAATATGCTTTGTCTTCGAATGATAAGCAAGGTTCTTTGCCAAGAATATTTCACTCGAACTGTCACAGTCTAATCTCACTACTTTTTGTACCAACCCAATACCTGAACACAATCTTTGTAAACATACTACTTCCTTGCTTGCATGAGTGGCTTCCATGTATTCAACTTCTATAGTTGAGAGTGCCACTACAACCTGTCTTTTGCTCATCCAACTGATTTCTCCTCCAAATAGGTTAGACACATACCCACTTGTGGATCTTCTGCAATCTAGATCTCCAGCCCAGACTACATCAACAAACCCATGTATGTCCACCACTCTATCTAATCTTGGTATTCCTTGGTAGAACAATCCATAATTGGTAGTTCCACGTAAAAAACTGAAGACCGTCTTTACTATTGTCCAATGATACTTCCATGTTTTTGACATATACCTGCTCAAAAATCCCACTGCATGTGCAATGTCTAATCTAGTACAGACCATTGCATACATCAAACTGCCAACTGCACTAGCATACAGAACATGGGACATGTCCTCTTCTTCTTGTTGTGTCTTGGGACACTGATCTTCATATAACTTTACACCTATAGGAATAGGAACCTTGACCGGTTTACTTCCATGCATATTAAACCTATGCAATATCATCTCAACATATTTTCTCTGATTCAATCAGAGTTTCCTATTTGCATGATCTCTTTTAATTTCCATTCCCAGAATGAAGTTAGCTGCACCGAGATCCTTCATGTCAAATTTGGAGGATAGCTGCGATTTCACCTCTTTGATAACATCCATGTTATTTCCTACCAACAACATGTCATCAACATACAACACTACATAAATGAAGTGATTACCAACCTKCTTGGAATATACATAGTGATCATCTCTGCTTCTCACAAATCCCAATCCAAGGATATATGTGTCAAACTTTTGGTACCACATCCTAAGTGATTGCTTCAGACCATTTAGTGTCTTCTTTAGCTTACATACCAGCTCTTTCTTTCCCTTCACTACAAATCCTTCTGACTGCTTCATTTATATTTCTTCTTCTGTATCCCCATGTATGAATGTTGTCTTCACATCCATCTGTTCCACTTCAAGATCAAAAGAAACAACAATAGATAAAATAAATCTAATATAAGTTAACTTGGCAACAGGAGAAAAAATCTCACCAAATTCAATTCCCTCTATCTGGGAATAACCTTTTTCTACCAACCGAGCTTTGTATTTCTCCACCTTTCTTTCTGCATTAAACTTCTTCTTAAACAACCATTGCTACCAACAAATTTTCTTCTAGCTGGAAACTCAACTATATCCCATGCCTCATTATTATCCAAGGCATCCATTTCTTCAACCATGGTCTTCTTCCATAGTTTATTATCCTCTGAATTCACTGCTTCCCTAACAGTTTTGGGATCATCATCAGTAATAGATAAATAAAAGTTAGAACAAAAATCAGGTGGACTATACCTTTATGGTTTCCTTTTTTCCCTCACTGATCTCCTCAATACTGGGGTATGAGGTTTTTATTCTTCTGCTTCATCTTCTTTAGATGATTCAGATTTTGCATCATCCAAATCAAACTCTATTTTCTCAGGTTCTTCTTTCCTTGGTAGGAATTCCTATTTGGAAGCATATTTTACCTCTCTAAAAAAAACATCCCGAATGTAAATAGTCTTCTTAGTTTATGGGTTCCAAAGCTTATAACCTTTCACGCCATCTTTATAACCCATAAAGATACACTTTTCATATTTATTATCTAACTTACTCCTATTTTCCTTTGGAACATGTACATAAGCATCACAACCAAACACTCTGAGATGTTCAAGAGAGGGTTTCTTACCAGTCCATACCTCATGTGGATTTTTGTCATCCAACACTGATGAGGGTGATCAATTGACCAAGTAACATGTTGTACCCATTGCCTCTGCCCAAAATTCCTATCCTAACTCGACACCACTAAGCATGATCCTTTATTTTTCCATAAGTGTCATGTTCATCCTTTCTGCAACTCCATTCTGCTGAGGTGTGTATGGAGTAGTCTTGTGCCTTTCTCTACCACACTTCTTACAAAATTATTTGAATTAATTTCCGCAGAATTCTCCACCATTATCTATCCTCAATAAATTTATTTTCTTCTATGTATGATTTTCTACCAGAGCCTTAAACTCTTTAAATTTATCAAATACCTCATATTTCTTTCTAAGAAAATAAATCCATGTGTTCCTTGAGAAATCATCTATGAATGAAACATAATACATAGATTTACCTAGTGATGGAACATGCACAGGTCCAAACACATCAATGTGTATCAACTCTAAGATCCCATTTTCTCTTGTAGCACCAGATGGGGATCTTACTCGATTTTGTTTACCATATATGAAATTTTCATAGAAATAAAAATCCAGAGTGCAATTAGACATACCTTCAACCATACCTTTACCATGTAGTGTTCGAAGGCCCTTTTCTCCAATATTCCCCAGTCTTTGATGCCACAACATGGTCTTCTTTCCAGGGACAATATTGTTCTTGTCTTCTTTATTTCTCTACTCAGGGACAACATAACTATTACACCCATTAATGTAAGTGCTTACCAACAACTTGTATAGAGTTCCACAATGAACTCCTCTCATCAACACCATTGCTCATGATACCATATTGCAAGTTCCCTTTCCCAATATAATATCCACTTATGCATCATCCAACTTGCTTACAGATATTAGGATCCTGGCAAGTTTTGGAATGTGCAGAACCCCGGGGAGAGTTCTAATCCTTCCATATTTTAGCAACAACTTAACCCTTCCATGTCCCATGATTTTGGTTGTTGAGTCATCTCCTAGGAATACATCACCACCATCATATTTTTCATATTCACAGAACCACTCCCTGTGAAGAGTCATATGATATGACACACCTAAGTATATTAACCATACACCACATTCAACATGTGTACTTGTATATGCCAAGTAAACATCATCTCCTTCTTCAGTGGAGGTTTTCACCTCTTTGGAAGAGGTATTATCAGATCCCTTTGGTTTATAAGCCTTCTTAGATTTGCAATCTTTCTTATAATGCCCTGTTTTACCACACTTCCAACGTTTTTTCAAAGATTTTCCTGGAGACTTAGATATACCTATAGATTTAGACCTCCCCCCCCCGAAGACTTAGTATGATTCCTGTCTTGGGTATGACTTATTACAAATAATGCATATGTTCTCTGACTATCCATGCTTTTCCACCTCATCTCTTCAGATAACAAGGATGGAACTACATCCTCATACTTCAATGTAGATTGAATGGTACTACCAATTTCTACAACCATATTATCCCATATTATCTTCTTCTACAATCGTAATATTAGAAAATACTAGTTGACTTACCAGAGTATTAAAGGCATTTAGATGTTCTGTCACATAATCTCCATATTCCATCCTAAGATGATACAAATTCTTTAGAAGAAACAACTTGTTTACCATGGAATTTGATTGATAAAAATTCCCTAACTTATCCCATAGTTCCTTGGCTGTAGATTCTCCCGATACATTCAACAACACCAAAACTTCTAGGAAGAGTCAAATAGTACTCCTTTCTTTTATGTCCAACTTCTCCCAATCCTCCTTCGACATACCAATAGGTGGTGTACTAATAGTTTGTGTACTAGTAGGTTGTGTACCATTAAACTATGTTCCAATAGACTATGTACCATTAGGATGTGTACCAGGATCCGCAGTGATCCATTGTTCTTTGTCTACAAGAAGGTCCTCCATCTTGAGCTTCCATAGCTCAACTTTTTTACCATTGAACTTCTCTATATCGATTCTAGAAGATATCGGCATTCCTCTTTATACACTTGAATCACCACTGCAAAAGCTCCCACTAAACCCATATTTATCACAGACCCAAGATAAACTTGATCTATCAAGACCAAACCAAACCCTCAGCAACAAAGGCGTTCCCCTGAAGCCAAAAATGAGCTCTGATACCACATGTAATTTTTAAACCTGTGAAGTAAAGCAATGCATACAAATTGTTAAGTAAAACATAAGTTAATCAATGGCTCATACACATAGTACACATATATTTACACTGGAAACCCTTAACTGGGAGAAAACCAACCTTCCTTGGTGTTGCACCTTTCAAATCTTCATTGTATTAATTTCACCATTCACCATACAATATATACAATGGTTTAGTTATTTTGTAGCTACCAAAACCCTAATCCCTTAATCCAGGATTAATTTAGAAAACAACTAAAACTAGAAAAATCCACTAAAATAGAAAAATTGTGGATTCATCAGATGCAGTTGTTGAATCTGATGTGCCCACACACACATATGCAAAGAATATAACACATACCCAACACCTTTGTGCCTCTATAATTTTTGTTTCTCTGATTTCTTCTCTAACCATGAGAGCTTCTTGAGCCGACTGCTCTATTGTCTCGACTTGCTCATCCATGCTCATAGATTTCAACCTAGTCATGTTCAGGTTAGATTTTCTCTGTAATACATCCTCCCAGTCCTGGGCACATTATGTAAAAATCTCATCTTCAAACTTGTCATGCGCATATGGCCAACAGGAAGAGACTTTTGAAGCATGCTGGAAGACTAGGCCTTTAGGGTCATGCTTGTGAAACTGACCTATCGGGAACCTATATTCTAGCTTACTCAAACCCTCTTGTTTATCCTTAGCAATGTCCTTCATTATATAAAACCCCACATGGAAATCATAGGGTATAAATGCTCATTTCTTGTCCTTAATCAAAGTGGCATTATAGCCCTACAGGATAGTCTGATAAAAAAAATCTCCTACGATGAGATGGTCTGGGACATGAGAAGGGATAAAATGTGGTGCTTTGGTGGCCCCAAACATCCTAATATAGGTTGTGTGTTCACCTAGATACTAGTGGCCTAATTTCGAGATTATTTTCTTGGCCGCTACAAACAACCTTGGGCATTCCTTTTTAAATATAATGAAATAAATTCGGACGATGAATTCATCGCAAATAAGGGCATAAGAATTTTTGTACTTGTTCTCCCATAGGATGTTGAAGTAGACATGAGCATGTAGTTATGTGACGTGCCAGCTCAAATTCATACCAAAGAAGACATTCCTCATGCAGATTATATCTACAGATACGAGGCCATGTGAAAAGCGGGTGCTTCTCCTTCTTTTGGCGTCTGATCCTACAATAGATTGGTACTCAATTGCTTGAAGATTGTTGCTCCCCAGTTGAAACTACTTTCCAAAATAGTCACAGTATACACTAGGGGCATCCATGCCTTCAAGAACTTAGCGCAATCCTTTTCCTCGTATAACTGGAAAATTAGAGCCATTAAGTAGATATATGGCTCTCTTAGATTCGTTTTCCCATACCAACCCTTGCTCTGATTTGTGAATTTCTTGTCTTCCTTCCACCATGAGGCCATAGATTGAATAGTTTCATGGAATTCATAGAACTTCAATATGAAGTCTGTGTTCAACCACTCCTCTGGGTCCCCGAGCTTGTAATATTTATGGACCGCTGTTGGGAGAAAAACCTCGACACATCCCCCATTCTCGTCATTAATGAGGCACTTTTGCGCATCTGTATGATAAATTAGCCAACTCATAGTCTCAATGAAGGGTAATATTGGAGTTCGACAAGCTACCATGTGCAAGCATGACCGTTGAATGTTTGGGAAAACTTGGTCGTCGAGTACCCTTACATCCGGGTAATCTTCCCGGTTGATTCTGTTGAATAGATCTCCCCACTATGGGAGCATCATTTTAGATCCACTGGTCGTTTTAGTATGGCCAAAAGTGGGGGGTTGAATAAATGCCTTCTTCATCTAAGTTTTAATGATTAGTTCTTCCCTGGGAGCGTATTCCAATTGACTCATAGTGCCAAGAGAAGAACCTTCACCAATCTTTGCCTCCTTTAATTTTGGTGCCCTTGGTGAGCATCTGGTCATTGGCTTTCTTGGAGGAATTTTTCCCTACACATAAAACATCGTTAGACACTGTGTAGTAGATTGAATTCTAATATATAAAAATTCTGACCGCCGAACTAATAAAAAATTAACACATACCTCTTCTGCTAGGTTAACCTGGTTTTTGAAAGTTTGAAAAACAAACACAACTCTTGAGAGTCTCTCTTCACTTCTTCGGCTGCTCTGGAAATCGAAATTGTGTGCATAATGGGGGGTGTTCGAAGTTGTCTTAGTGATTTAAATAGAGATAACACTTACCTTGTCACATCAGTTATTCAATTCAGGATATGAGTGAGGTTCTACAAAATATGTCGCCAGATCTTCATTATGTTTAAAATTAAATTCAATCGTAGGTTGGTGCCGCAGGCGTGAGCTATAATATGGTCTATAGACGATTTCAAATTACAATTGTTCAGTAAACACATGAGGTAGAAACATGTGTGGAGAGAAACATTAATTGGCCTATTAAATGGAAGAATCTAATCATATCTCGTGCTGAAAACATCCCATCATTTTGCTAATTCAACTAGTGGATCGAGAGTCAAGAATTCTCTTTAAACATTGTTCGTTGATATCTCCTAGAGAAAACTCTGATGTTAATCCATATTTCTGTACAGAGATGACATAGGAAAGTTGACTTAGAAGTGTGACTAAGACACAAGGAAACCTAAGGTGACTCGGGACGAAACTATGTTGTACAAAATTCCTATGCGGCAAAGACATGTGGCACTTGAAATTGACATCTTCATTTAATCGTGTTATTCAGAATCGAGAAATTTTCCTTAGCTAATCATTTTAACAATAGATCCTACCTTGCTGATGTTGAAAAAGTATCAAGGATCAACTATCGATGAAAATATTAACCAAGTGCTCCCAGATTAACCTCCTTGAAAATTGTCGATGCCGAAAGTGCATCGAGGATCGACGATCGACAATGTGTCAATGCAAAAATTTTCAATGATTTAACCCTTTGAGATTTCATCGACCCTGAAAAAATGCATCTTTAATCGGCTATCGGGGGTTTATCATGGATCATGTTAATGTTTATCCCTCTTGTATTTCGCCGATGTTGATGGGAAATTGGCTAACTTCTAAATCTTCTTGGAGAATGGCTAGTGCAAATTTACTTCACCTTTTACCGATGTTGATGATACATTGACGATCGATGATTATTTTTACTGTGTGGTCATTTTGCCTGCTTGTATTTTTCCGACGTTGAACATAAGCGCGCTAGTCACAATTTTAGCTGTAGATTCTTAATTAGAATGCTGAATTCTTTTAGAAACAAAGGTTTTCACATTGACAGATTCAAACAAACCCAATTTCATCGATGAGGAGACTTGAAAAAAAATTAGCAATCCCTCCACAGTGGACTCAATTTATACAGAAAAAAAAGAAGAAAACAAGTGGTACCCAAAAGAGAAAAAATTTCATAAAGGATTTTATGGTGTTTTGAGTGCTCAACAAATGGCGATTCTCTGGGAGAAAGAAGAATATTTGTTCCTTCCTTCGATCTTAGCTCCTATAGAAGATGATTGAGAAACTAATTGGCTTCAATTTTATCAGAGTATTTCCTATCCATGCGTGTAAAATTCCCCTAGTTCATGAATCTGGGTTTGCCTATGGAGTTTAACGCTTATCCCACCTTCGTTACTCTTGACCGTGACCCACACCCCCTTTTGACAAGATCTGGGTAAGGAATTCACTGGATTGAGGTATTTTTAGTTATCATTATTCACTCGCTACGGTGTTGTTCCGCTATCAGTGAGCGTCCATAGCCTTGACAGAGTTATCTGCATACCCTCTCCTACTTTTCACTCATTTAATATAATCGATTTATTTCTCGAAGAGATTCCTTGAGGGAGTGGGAGAGGAGTACGTCTGTTATATGCAAGATGAAATGGTTAATATGAAATTCCTCATAGCTCTGTCTAGAGGTACATGTGGTCCTTTCCAACTTGTCATATTTCCCTTAAGAATTTACCAGACCACCAGGCAGACACTTCATCACTTACTAAGGTTGTTTGTTTACAAAGGAAAAATATAGAGCTCCTTGAAGAAATTTTCAATTGCCCATCGTTTCCTATGTTGCACGTAATCATGATTTAGGAGCAGAGTTTTCTACACCATATTTATTTGGGTCAAACAATGTTTTACAAAACACAACTTTATTACAAGAAAATACCCAAAAGAAAAGATAGGAATAAAAAATGACTCTGTAATCAGTCTACCCTAAACCTACACATTTATCCTAATCAAAACATAACATGAAAATACACACACACATCATATATGTAATATATATATATATATATATATATATATATATATATATATATATATATATATATATAAACAAAAATATTGTTTTAGGGCTTGGCCATTCACTGGGAGGGCGTCAGGTTTCCCCCTCATATTTTGTAACCGATACGCACCTGCCCCAATTTTCTCGGATACCTGAAAAGGTTTGAGCCATAGATTCTAAAACTTCGAATATGTTCCCTTAGGTGCATTTTCTCTATCCCATTTCAAGACTAAGTCTCCTACTTCAAAATTCTTCTCTTTGGCCTTATTCTTGTCAAACAATATTTTAACTATTTGATGATGAGCAACGAACTTTGATTTTGCTTTCTCCCTTTCCTCTTCCAGCATGAGGAGGGTATCAATTCTTTGTTGAATAACTGATGAGGGTTGTCCTCTTGAACCCTGAGCAAGCTGAAGTGATGAAATATATAACCTATTGAGACCTGAAATTGACATTCCCATTACCCTATTATACTCTTCACCTATACCTGTTTGGCCTACCTAAAGCTTGAGTGAATGACAAGAATGCTACCAATTGCCAGTAATAAGGTCATAAGGTAAAGTATGGTTAATTCATGCATTTTGTGGTTTATTGAGTTAGGGAATTAAATATTTCATGTACTAATGATCGATTTGTCATATGTGAATCTTTGACCTCTAGATGTATAGCGTTCCTGTACCAGCTCTATCATGATCCGGTACCTGTGCACCGAGACTGCTACTGTTCAAATCCGATACCAAACACATCCTCTACTAAATCTTACATGTTGTGATCTGGTACCAACAACACACACTGTTATGATCCGGTAGCAATGGCCATGCTCTGTCATGATCTGGTACCACCTTTTGTGCACTGTCATGATCTGGTACCATCTACCTGTTACGATCCGGTACTAATATGGAAGAGCCTAATGCACTAAGTTAAGTGCTAGATCTCGCCTAAGTCAATTGGTGGACGTCTATTTTCTATGATAAGAATAGTTTTTTGATTGCCTCATCCTCATGCACTTCGTGTCATGAGGATGAAGCTGAAGATGTAATCAAATGATTAAACTTAACAACTAATTGATTTGAAAATCACTTCGCCTCCTTGTGTTTCATGATTTAGACTATTAAATAGTTGTGGAAAGGATGGTAGAGGTAGTAGGAGAGTTAGCATATCATCAATATGTAAGTAGCGTATGATAGTACAGAACATATCCTGAGTGAAGATTAATGGAATGTCATTTTATCTCCATATTCTGATTATTTATGATTAAGAATGAGTTGATTTGTTAAAGAGATTTTTGATTTTATGTTTTGAAGTGTGAGTGAGAGTAATGTGTGTGTTAAAAGAAAGCTTCCTGAAGACTTCAGTAGCTGACCTGTTGAAGCGGCAAGGGCCCACCGCCCAACAAAGGTCAGCCTCTTCATAGATTAGCATTAATGTTTGTTTTCAGTAGTATAAACATTGAATTAGCTAAAGCTTTAACTCTGTTAGATGAAAACAATATAGCTTAGATTAAGATTTCCATTCTATAATTGCTTAGAGATCTTTAATTGCTTTGTTTTTGCATATGCTCTGTTTCTGTTCTCATGAATTTGATTTCCTTGAGTGATCATAGCTGTTGGCAACAATAGTCAACAATAATTGGATAAGAACTAGTGAAGTTCATTGTGAACCACAACAGAACCAACATATTGACTATTGAACTACCCATGCTATGTTGATTGATGTGTGATTTCCTTTCAGAAAGTATGGATTGCATATTTAGTTTTCTAGGTCTGACATCAGAGTTGATCTATCAAACCAATTCCATCTCATACTTGCATGTGCCATAATGGAATAGATAACCTCTCTGTGAAAGACAACCAAAGTGCATTTTAGTTTGCTATTTTGATTTGTTTCCAGCATACATAATCTAGTTTGATTCTATACTCGTGAAATTAGAAATTACCTTTCTTACTGGTGTCTTGTAACTCTGTTGATTACAAATCCTGGATTGATAATTAATGAGTGCATTATATTATACATATAAGTAGCACAACATTTTGGCGTCGTTGCCTGGGAGTTGCAAATGGTAGGAAGTAATTTTTAGCCTAGATTGTTTGCATAAATTTTAATGTTTTAAAAGGCTGCTTGAGGGAGGAGGATAAAACGTTTAAGACATGAGTGAAGAGCCACGCGACCACTAGAGTGGGGTTCTCCGAAGCCAATTTTCCTTCTTACCTTTTAGATATAATTAGGATTTCAATTCAGCCAAAGAATCAAATTTCCATTTTATGCATAGATATAGAGATAACAAGGGTAGATTTGTAAGCTCCAAAGATTCAAAAACAAACCCCCCCACTAATCCAACTGACACTAGTGCAGGAAAAATTCCACCAACAAAAAATTCAAGGGGAGCCAGCGAGGCTCCAGAAGGAGAACCTAAAACAGAAGAATCAGTATTGGAACAGGCAGAACATGAGTCTATTGAACATTTAGGAGACACAGAAAATCCAGTTTCTGAACCATCCATCAGTAGAATGGAAGAAGAAGAAGGAAATGCAACTACAGAGACTGAGACCTTTGGGTTTCCAATCTTGGATATTTCTAGAAACGTCAGCATGAAGAATATCCCACTATCATAGTTACCCACTTTCAGAGGTATGTCAACTGAAGATCCAGATTTATTTTTATTTGAGTTTGACATATTATGTAGAAGCTATAACTACTCAGATGATGCCCAAAAGCTTAATCTTTTTCCTGCTACAATGAATGATTCGGCCTTAAGATGGTTCATGAGCTTATGAGAAAATACAATCCTTTCTTGGGATCAAATGAAAGACACATTTTTATGAAAATACCAAGACTATTGTAAGGATAATGTTAAAAATGACATTTTTAAAATGCATCAAACAAAAGATGAAAGTCCTGAAGACTACTTATAAAGGTTCTTATACAACTATCAAAAGTCAAAACTATTCACCTCAGACCCAACTGTAGTAAGAACTGTATTCTTGAAAGGTCTTAGGGATGATTGCATACAAGTTTTAAACTTGTTGAGTTCAGGAGATGTACACCAAAAACCTTTTTCAGAAATTGTAGATTATTGTAGGAGATACTCAAGAGGACAAGCTAAAACAGGAAAAGGACCAAGGGATCCTTTTAGCAGAAATACAAAACAAAGTTCAGGGACTGTCACTAGAACTGAGTTAGGAAACTTATTGGAGAACTTTAAAACAAACATCTTGAGCACAATAAGTAACCAATTAGATACTCTGAAACTGAAAAAGAAACAAGAAGAAGATGCTTTAGAAATATTTTGTCATAGATGCTGAAAGAAGCACAACAACGAGAAAGAATGCCCATTAAATGTCATAGAAATCTGCGGTCTGTGTACACTAGAACACCCCACATCTAAGTGTCCAACCTTTCTTGAACTACAATCCATGTACAGGGGAGGAGGAATCTCACAAGAACAACCATACCCTTCTAGAAGACCTTGGAGAGCCCAAAATCCCAATACATTTTATGATCCTAATACACAATATCAACAACAACAATGGGGTCCTTTCCCAATGACTTATCCATAATGGACACCTCAACAAAATCAGCCTTGGCAACAAGGTTGGAGGGGATATATGTATGGAAATCCCTCTTACCCTACATATCCACAGTACCCTGCAAACATTTCCCAATTACTACTTGGATTCAACCCACCACAGATGCAAGCTTTACTCCCACCACCTATACAATAGCAATTTACAACCCCCTTGAATCCTAATCAGCAACAGTAAGTATCTATAAATCCCAATCAACAACCACAAAAACAAGCTGCCCACAATCCTCCGAGATCAACAATAATCCCTGCCCAGCCAATCCCTAACCCCAATAATTGACCCACCCACCTTGTGTAGAATATAGAAGTTCAAACCTTTCCCACCTATGAAATTCAACTACGATCGGGGAAAGTGGTAAACCAATCAGATCCTGTAGTAATAATTTAGGAAGAAAATGATAATCATTCTGAGGAAGAAAACACTCAAACCACCCTTGTAGAAGAAGAGGCCTCTCCTCCTATCCCAATCACTTCTCAGTCTGTACGAGTACCCCAACAAATTAATCTCCCACCTTACCCCGAAAGACCGTTAGTGAAGAAACCCGACCCACCCTTGCACAGAGATATAGAAGATGAATTATGAAATGTGTGCATAAAAATACCTCTGCTACAATCTATTAAGGATATCCCTATTTATGCCAAAATTATAAGGGATCTTTGCATCAAGAAACTAGGAAGGAAGAAGAAGGAACCTCCTCTTGTTCAGGTAGTGGGACAATTATCTGAATTTATTTCTGAAATGCCATACAAATATAATGACCCTGGAAACCCAGTTGTCAGTATTGAAATTAATGGAATTTCTCTACCAAACACACTCATTGATTTGGGTGAATCTATTAATGTGATTCCTTTTGACACTATGCAGAAGCTCCAAATCAATCAGCTAAGACCAACCCAAATCATGATCGAGTTGGCAGATAAGTCAGTCATTATCCCTACAAGAAGTCTAGATGATGTCACAGTCACCCTAGCTTCTTGGGAATATCCAGTAGACATTTTAGTCATCTATTCTAAATCATCCTCCAAACCAAGACACCCTCTGGTTCTTGGCCGCCCTTGGCTGGCCACAGTAGATGCCTTTATCAGCTGTCGGTCTGGTGAGATGACTATATCCAATGGCACACATAGTCAAAAACTTGTTCTCTTCCCTCCTACCCAACTGGCACGGGAAATACTTATTTGGTTAGAAAACCCTTATGGAGAGGAAGATTGCATCAGACCTTTGTTAACACTTGAACAAGTAAGAGGAATACAAGAACAATCAGATGAACAAGTCTTAAGCTTATTTTTGGATGACACAAATTTCATTGAATATGTTAAGGTCCTAACCCGCACATAGGTAGATCAATGTATTTGGATGTAATAAAGGTCAATATTAATAAGGCCTTTCAATAACATAGAATAAGATGGATGTAAGAAGACCTAATAGAATCTTTCGCTTCTAGAACGATCTTCCTCTAGATGCTTCTCTTAATAAACATATTTAGTATAAATAAGGGTCGAGGGTATGAAAACCCTATCTTGGATATTATTGTAACAGAGCGTTGCTCGACTGGAGGTTGCCCCCTCGAAGAGGCCTATGAACATTGCTTTCTGAATCAAAGTGCTATTTCAGTTGTTGTTCTCATATTATTTCTGTGTTATTATGGAGATTATGTTGGTTATATTACTGTTATTCTGCCATTTATAGAATTTTATTTCTGTTCTGCATATTTATTATATCTGGTATCTTGCAAGTGGTATCAGAGCACTTTCCTTGGCAGAAATTGTGGGTATTTTTTTTTCCAGGGTAGAGACGTATTATGGTGTCTTTAAGCCACAGAGATATTTCATTATGCACATAAACCGATGGTTGAGGGATTCATACACACAGGAAATACAAGTGGTTCTTAAGCGCACATCTATTAGCCACCCTTGTAACCCCTATTGGTACCCCTTCGAGTGGTATCACATCAGACAACACCTGTGTACAGATCGACCTAGATTTCCTGAAGCCCTCTTTAGATAAACCTATTGATCGCCAGACTGCTATAGTGTCACCGAGAACAACACTCAGGAAGATACTCTCTAGTACCTGGGTAGTCGAGTAGTACGGCTAAGGGTACGGTCTATCCTCCTTAGTCAGTGCCCTGAGATATTGGTCTGAGTGCTATTTTTGGACCCCACACGTATATCAGAGAGCTATAGAACAGGGAAAACCCTTGTCTGTAGAACCCTTGAATACCTAACCCTTGGGGAAGATAAACATAAACATAAACAAATTAAACAACTCAGTGCTACTATTGCCTCCCGTGATACATCCATAAATACCACCATAAATGCATCCATGCAGTCTGCAATGGAGGAAGTCAAACACGAATTGACCACCCAGCTTGAATCTGTCTTTGCATCACTCTGCACCAAACTCAAGATCCCTACCAATGACCCTTTTCCTGACGCACATACAAAGACTGAAGGTGAAACTTCTTCCCAGTCCCATACCTTTCAGCCCCATCACTTTCAACGGGACATACACCTTCCGCGGGTGGATGTAACCAAATTTGATGGCTCAGACCCCACTAGTTGGCTCACCCAAATGGAACATTATTTCTCTCTCTACAACATTACACATGACTTGTTCAAACTCTGGTATGGTGTTCTCCATCTATATCAAGAACACTGGCAATGGTGGTAATGGAGAAAAACTTCTCGTCAAGGGTATATTGCTTGGACCCAATTTGTGACTGAGCTTTATGAATGCTTTGACACTGACACCAACCATTTGGGTCGTTTGACAAAATTGAAGCAATCAGGAACAATAGAAGACTTCATAGCTGCATTTGAGCGCTTGGCTTTTCGAACAAAGGGCATGACTGATGCTTTCTTTCGAGAGTGTTTAATCAGTGGCCTCAAGGAGGAGATTCGGGCCCATGTTCTCATGGCTCGACCTACGACTTGGGTGGAGGCTACTAAAAAAGATAAATAAGCACAACAAATTGTTTCCACTCAAAATCGTAAGCCTTCCTTTATCCCTCGCCCTAAACCAATAAACCCCACTACTCCCTCTGCCCCATTAAAGATCCAAAAATTGACCAGGGCTAAAATGGGTGAACGCCAACTCAAAGGCCTCTATTATAATTGTGATGACAAATATTTCCCGGACCAAAAATGTAAGGAACAAAAGATTTTAATGGCCATCTCTGAGGATATTCCAGAAGAGGATGTTGACACTCCCCTTATGCCCGAGTCACCATAAATCACTGACATAAACCCTCCCTCCGACCCTCCCGAAGTGGAACCAATCATTTCCCTCAATGCTCTCACTAACTTCCATGCCCCCCAAACCCTCAAGTTAATCACTCTGGTTGATAGTGGCAACACCCACAATTTTATTCATTGCCGCATTGCCCAAGAAACCCATTGCTACATCCATGTTGTCAACAATTTCCAAATCATGATTGCCAATGTTGGTTCTATAAAATGTGGCGGGCACTGTGAAAATGTGCATCTCCAAATTGGTGACTACCACCTAAAATCCCATATGTTTTCTATTGACATGGGTGGTTGCGACATTGTGTTGGGTGCAGACTAGCTAAGGACTTTGGGTCCCATTCTCATGGATTTTCAGAACTTAACCATGCAATTGGACCAAGGAGGCCACCAATATAAATTCCAAGGCATCATTTTTGGTTCACCTGAGGTCATCATTTCTCATCGCATGGAAAAACTGCTCAAAAAAGGTCATTCTAGTGTCATTTCCCAACTCCACGCCATACAAGCCACAGAGACACCCCCAGTGCCCCAAGACCTCCAAGCCCTCCTTTCTAAACATCAATCGGTATTTTCTACTCCCTAAGGACTCCCTCCTTCCCTTGGTGTTCATGATCATTCCATTCCCCTTGTCCCAGGAATCCTTCCCCACAATATCCGTTCATATCGCCACCCCTTTGCACAAAAAAATGAAATTGAGAAAATGGTCCAAGAACTCCTTACTGCAGGCGTCATCCATCCTAGTATGAGCCCTTACTCATCTCTGGTCGTCATGGTACTGAAGAAAGAAGGTTCTTGGAGAATGTGTCCTGACTTTCGTGCTCTCAACAAACTGACCATCAAAGACAAATTTCCCATTCCTGTCATTGATGGCCTCCTGGATGAATTGAGTGGCGCCAAATTCTTTACCAAACTTGATCTTCGCTCGGGCTATCACCAAATACGTATGAAAGAGGCCGACATCCCCAAGACCGCCTTTCACACTCATGAGGGCCACTATGAGTTTTTGGTCAGGCCCTTTGGCTTGTGTAACGCCCCCTCCACCTTCCAGAGCCTCATGAACCATGTCTTCCTCCCTTTTCTCCGTCATTTTGTCTTATTTTTCTTTGATGATATCCTCATCTATAGAAAAACCTGGTCAGACCATCTTACTCATGTGGATCAAGTTCTCTGCCTACTCTCTTAGCACCAACTTTTCCTAAAACAATCCAAATGTGCTTTTGGTGCCTCAGAAGTAGAATACTTGGGTCATCTGGTGGGAAAGGATGGTGTCAGGGTGGACCCGAAAAAGATTGAATCTATGCAAGACTGGCTGCACCCAAAGACTCTCAAAATCTTGCGTGGATTTTTGGGCCTAACAGGGTATTATCGCAAGTTTGTTAAGAACTACGAAAAGATTGCAGCACCTCTCATGGCTCTCCTAAGAAAGAACTCTTTCACTTGGACTCCAGCAGTTGCTCAAGATTTTCAAACCTTGAAGATGGCCATGTGCACCACTCTGGTTCTAGCCCTTCCCGATTTCACAAAGACCTTTGTGTTGGAATGTGACGCCTCAAGGAAAGGAATCAAAGTTGTCCTTATGCAAGAGGGTCAACCTTTGGCCTTCACCAACAAGTAACTGTCTGAAAGGAATCTAGGCAAACCCATTTATGAAAAAGAAATGTTGGTGATTATGCATGTCATTGAGCTATGGTGTCCTTATCTCTTAGGGAAACACTTCCAAATTAAGACCGACCATCAAAGCCTCAAGTACTTTCTAGAACAACGCATTTCCTCCCAGGAGCAACAAAAATGGGTGACTAATATATTTGGATATGATTATGATATCATTTACAAGAAGGGAAAAGACAATGTCGTGGTGGATGCACTATCCCAGAAATATGAAGACGAAGGATCCCTTTTTTCTCTTTCCTTCATTGTACCCGATTGGCTCCAAGCTGTGTGCCAGGAATGGATTCAAGATCCCAAAAGTTCACATCTGATCCAACAGCTATAGAACAAGGCTCTGGCTCCCCCATGGTACTCCTGGCTCTAGGATGAGCTTTGATACAAAGGCCACTTGTATTTAAGTAAACAATCCAAGCTCAAATCCATGGTACTTTTTGAGCTTCATGCTACACCCACAGTGGGGCACTCAGGGTCTACCAAAACATATGACCGGGTCAAACATTATTTTTTCTGGGATGGTATAAAACAAGACATCTGTAAGTTTGTCGCTGAATGTGAGGTGTGTCAATGAAACAAGGGAGAAACAGTCAAATCTTCGGGCACCCTCCAATCGCTTCTAATTCCCCCTGCTATTTGGAAGGATATCTCTATGGAATTTATTACAGGCTTACCCAAATCATGGAATAAATCAGTCATAATGGTGGTGGTGGATCACCTTTCCAAGTATGCTCATTTTTGCGCTCTTCACCACCCATTTACTGCATCCACAGTGGCTCAATTTTTCATGGACCAGGTCTTCAAGCTTCATGGCATGCTGCACTCTATTGTTTCTGATCGTGACCTAACTTTCACAAGAAATTTTTGGCAAGAACTATTTAAACTACAAGGCACACAATTGCATCTCAACTCAACTTATCATCCCTAGACAGATGGTCAAATGGAAGTATTCAACAAGTGTTTGGAAACATATTTGAGGTGTTGTGCCTCTGGAAAACAACACCAGTGGGCTCAATGGTTACCCCTAGCCGAATGGTGGTACAACACTACATACCATACAACCACTCACATGACTCCTTTTGAAGCGGTATATGGACATAAGCCACCTTCAGTTCTCTCATACTTACCGGGTACCTCGAAGGTCTAGGCGGTTGACCAAACACTTACAGTCTGAGAGGATATCCTTCATACCCTTAAAGAGAACGTGGTCATGACATAAAATCGAATGAAGCAAAAAGCAGATCAAGGTCACTCCGAACGTCAATTTGCAGAAGGGGATCAGGTGTTTCCGAGACTGCAACCATATAAGCAAACTTCCCTCAAGGCCGAGCATTGTCAGATGCTAGCACCCAAATTTTATGGCCCTTACACAGTTCTCAAGCATGTGGGACAAGTTGCATATTAGTTATCTCTACTCAGTCAATCGAAGCTACATCTTGTTTTTCATGTTTCATGCTTGAAGAAGGTGATTGGAACCAGGTGAAAAATTCAAACCAACCTTCCAGAGTTAGCTGAAGAAGGATCCATTTGGCTACAAACAGAAGCAGTTTTGGACCAGCATGAGCGTTTCCTGCGTCAGAGAACCATCAAGGAAGTGCTAGTACAGTGGAAAGATATGACTCCAGCAGATGCCACTTGGGAACCAACTACCATTCTGCAGTAGTTTCCACATCTCAATCCTTGAGGGCAAGGTTGTTTTTAATGGGGCGGACATGTTAAGGTCCTAGCCCACACATAGGTAGATCAATGTATTCAGATGTAATAAAGGTCCATATTAATAAGGCCTTTCAATAAAATAGAATAAGGCGGATGTAAGAAGACCTAATAGAAGATTTTGCTTCTAGAAGGATCTTAATCTATATGCTTCTCTTAATAGACATATTTAGTATAAATAAGGGTCGAGGGTATGAAAACCCTAGATTGGAGATTATTGTAACAGATCGCTACTCGACTGGAGGTTGCCCCCTCGAAGAGGCCTATGAACATTTATTTCTGAATCAAAGTGTTATTTCAGTTGTTGTTATCATATTATTTCTGTGTTATTGTGGAGATTATGCTGGTTATATTACTGTTATTCTGCCATTTCTAGCATTTTATTTCTGTTATGCATATTTATTATATCTGGTATCTTGCAGAATACCCAAGGTCTTTTGCAGAATTGTCACATATTTTTAGTTTCGAATTTCAACAAACTTGGCACCCTGATATCACTCAATTATACACTTTATCACCAGCTTCCTCAGATAAGGAAGAAACTACTAAACTTGTTAATATTAGCCTAGGAAAACCTTTGTATATCAACTCTAGTTTGCAACCAGAACAAAAGACACAAGTGATTGAAATGATCCAAAGACAATTTGATGCCTTTGCATGGGATTATGCAGACATGAAAGGCATTCACCCTGACACATGTACACATCATATCTACACTAATGACCAAATCAGACTAGTCAGACAGCCTCAGTGAAGGATGAATCCAGCCCTTAAAGATATTGTAAAAGAGGAATTGCAAAAAATCCTCCGAGCCAATCTCATATACTCCATTTCAGATAGTCAATGGGTATCTTCACTTGTCATAGTCCCCAATAAAAATGGTAAGTGGAGGATATGTGTAGACTTCCAGGAGTTAAACAAAGACACCCATAGGGATTACTTCCCCTTACCATTTATTGATCAGGTGTTGGATACCCTGTCTGGAAAGAAGTATTTTTCGTTCTTGGATGGGTTTAGTGGTTACAACTAGATACAAATATCACCCGAAGACCAAGAAAAGACCACTTTCACCTGCCCTTGGGGCACATATTCTTATAGGGTGCTCTCTTTCACACTTTGCAATGCCCCAACCACTTTTCAAAGAGTTGTCCTAGCCATTTTCTCTGACTTGACCAATGATTGTGTGGATGTCTACATGGATGACTTTACAGTCCATGGACAAGACTTCCAGGAAGCATTGGCCAACTTACAAAAAGTCTTGATTAGGTGTAAGGAAACTAACCTTTCCTTAAGTAATGAAAAATAAAAAATGATGCTCATTGAAGGTATTGTTTTGGGACATCACATTTCTCGTTCTGGCATGAGAGTTGATCTGGCAAAGATTTATATCATCACACAAATCAGAATACCTTCCTCAAAAAAGGAAGTCCGCATCTATTTAGGACATGCTGGCTACTATAGAAGATTCATTCCGAATTTTACAAGCCTAGCTACCCCTTTATTTAAATTATTATCCAAAGAAGTTGAATTTAAGTGGGATGATGAATGCCAAATATCTTTTGAAATTCTAAAACAAAAATTGTCAACTACCCCTGTATTAAGAGGACCAAATTGGTCCCTTCCTTTTCATATCTGTACCGATGCCTCATACATAGCCCTTGGGGCAGTCCTTGGACAAAGAGAAAATCAAATTCCCTATGCTATTTACTTCATCAGTAAAAATTTGTCTCCAGCTGAAGTTAATTATACGGTCACAAAAAAGGAATTGCTAGTTGTAATCCATGCTATCAATAAATTTAGACACTATATTACATGATATCAAGATTTTGTACACACTGATCATTCAACCATCCGATTCTTAATGAACAATCCTATAACAAATCCTAGAGTTACAAGATGGATTTTATTATTACAAGAGTTTAATATCAACAATATTGATAGACCTGGTAAATATAATCTTGTGGCTGATTTCTTATCTAGAATGATTCATCTAGGAGATAATGCACCAGTAGAAGATACCTTTCCTGATGAAAATTTATTTTCTATTTCTACATTCAGTCTGTGGTATGCAGATGTCGCTAACTATTTTGTGACAGGGAAGATGCCTCAGAAATTGTCTCCTAGAGAAAAACAAAAAGTAATTCAACTAAGTGCAAATTACATGTGGCACGATGATTGCCTCTACAAAACAGGACCAGATTTGGTGAGCAGGAGATATGTAAGGGAAGATGAAATTCATGATATTTTACAAGCCTGCCATGATGGCCCTTGTCGAGGACACTTCGCAGACAAAAGGACTGCTTACAAAGTTCTGCAATCAGGTTACTATTGGCCTCATATTTTCAAAGATTCTAAAACCTATGCATCCAATTGTGATGAATGTCAATGAATGGGTAAGCCTACTGCACGATATCAAATGCCACTTCAAGCCCAAATAGTCATTAAACCATTCGAGAAATGGGCCTTAGATTTTGTAGGGCCCATTAACCCTTCATCTAAAAAGAAAAATTATATACTTGTATGCACTAACTATGTGACTAAATGGGTTGAAGAAAAGGCTTTACCAGCTACAAGTGAACAATCAGTGGTAGATTTCCTTTTTAATGATATCTTTACTAGATTTGTTGTACCACGAGAAATTGTGACTGATCAGGGAACTCAATTTACCTCTCATCTAGTCAAATCTATTACAAAATAGTACCAAATCAAACATAGGAAATCTACACCCTATCATCCACAAGCCAATGGACAAGTAGAATCCACCAACAAAGTTATTGAGTCCATTCTTACCAAAATAGTACATTTACACCATAAGGATTGGGCTGATAGATTATTAGAAGCCTTATGGGCTTATAGAATCACCTAGAGGAATACAATGGGACATACACCCTATGAGTTAGTATATGGGAAGCAGGTGCTTCTCCCCATAGAATTTCAAATCAAAACCTTCGAGACTGCAGTACAAGTTGGCATGAACTTGGATGAAGCCCAACAAGAAAGACTCTTGCAGCTTAATGAGTTGGATGAAACGAGGCAGGAAGCACCTCAAAGGACTACCCTCATTCAAGAACAGAGAAAAAAATGGCATGACAAGTATCTCAAAAAGAAAAATTTTCAACAAGGAGATTGGGCCCTATTGTATGACAGCAGATTTAAGAACTTCAAAGGTAAGTTAACCACCCATTGGATGGGACCTTATGAAATTGACACCATCTATGATAATGGTTCAATCAGGATAAAGACAATTGATGAAAAACAGACACCACTACTTGTGAATGGTCACCGGTTGCGAGTTTACAACAAACCTCTGTCTAAAGAAGAATTCCTGACTCGTATACTACAGAATTCAGACATGCAGATGATCAGTAAGGAAGGATATCCTCCTACTAACCCACATTGATTGATTGGTTTATTTAAAACTTTTTTTACATAAGTGTGGATTGAATTTTGTTAATAAGTTGAAGGTAACAAAACACTCTTACCTCCTTTTGTTTTACTTTCGCAAATTTTCTTTTCTAAGAAAATTTTTACAATCTATTTGATCCTTCATGAACTTGCTAAACATTAGTTGTAGGCATCAACAATATTCTGTTCTGTTTAGGTACCAGAAATCCTATTCTGGTCCAGTACCAGTCTGGTACCAGAGTCTGTCCTTTTATAGTACTATCAAGACATATTGACAAAGCATATTTCAAAATCTTATGTCAATAAATCTAAAGTATGAAGCCATGCAAAAACCACTTAATATGGAACCACGAAGCCAAAAGCACTATCAAATGGCATCCCCTATGTTGACAACTAAAGGGAAGTATTTTAATTTATTTTGGTTCTGTTGCTGAGAAGAACTTTAATTTCTTTTGGTTCTGTTGTTGAGAAGTATTTTAATTTCTTTTGATTTTGTTGTTGAGAAGAAATTTAATTTCTTTTGGTTCTGTTGCTGAGAAGAACTTTATTTTCTTTTGGTTCTGTTGCTTAAAAACAAAATAAAAAGAGGGACACAATCTTTACCTATGATTTCTCAAAGAACCATAATCCACTTTAAAGACTAGAAGTTGCCTTTACCCAAAATTCTAGCATGATTTAAAGGAAAAAATATATTAGCCTATAAGCAACTATCTCACCCTATCCAGAATTCAATAGTATTCATTGGATTATATTATTAAAGAGTAACATATGAGTATATGAACACTCTCTACCATGGGCACACTACCAAAAAAATTATGGCAGAGGATGTAC
>ML778236.1:732200-753136 GCA_009831015.1 Picea engelmannii | reverse complement strand
TGTCACAGAATCTCCATCTTCCATCCTAAGATGATACAACTTCTTTCGAAGAAACAACTTGTTTACCAGGGACTTTGATTGATACAAATTCCCTAACTTATCCCATAGTTCCTTGGCTGTAGATTCTCCCGAGACATTCAACAGCACCGAATCTGCCAGGCAGAGTTGAATAGTACTCCTTTCTCTTCTGTCCAACTTGTCCCAATCTTCCTTTGACATACCAGTAGCTAGTGTACTAGTAGTTTGTGTACTGGTAGGTTGTGTACCAATAGCCTGTGTGCTTGTAGACAGTGTACCAGGATCCACAATGATCCATTGTTCTTTGTCTACAAGAAGTTCCTCCATCTTGAGCTTCCATAGCTCAAAGTTTTTACCGTTGAACTTCTCTATCTTGATTCTAGATGAGCTCTCCATTCCTCTTTCTTTACTCAAATATCCACTGCAAAATCTCCCACTAAACCCAGGTTTATCACAGACCCAAGATAAACTTGATCTATCAAGACCGAGCCAAACCCTCAGCAACAAAGGAATCCCTATGAATCCAAAAATGAGCTTTGATACCACATGTAAGTTTTAAAACTGTGAAGTAAAGCAATGCATATAGATTCTTAAGCAATACAAAAATTAATCAATGGCTCATACACAGAGTACACAGAGATTTTATACCGGAAACCCTCAACCGGGAAAACCTTTCTTATTTTCATTATATCGAATTTCACCATTCACCATACAATATATAAAATGTTTTTAGGTATTCCCTAGATACCAAAACCCTAATCCCTTAATCCGGGATTAATTTACAAATCTGCTAAAAATAGCAAAATCCACTAAAAATAGCAAAAACCGCCCAATTTTTTTTTCCAGGGAGTTGCCCTGAACCCCGTCGACCTCAGGCTACTTCCTATTGTCAAAGGCTACACATAACTAGGGGGGGGCATACCTTCCCCCCCTTGGGACCCCCCTAGGAAAGTGCCCAACACACACGACATAGCTCTAGGTGAAGGGATCGTCAGATGCAGTTGTCATATCTGACGTGCCCACACGCACACACATGCAAAGAATATAACACATACCCAACAAACCCCAAGAGAAAAAGAGAAAGAAGGATAAGACAACTCCACCATCATCTAGGGCAGTGAGTGAACATGAAAAGGTAGGGTCCTCTTCCACAGTCAACAAGACTTCTAAAAGCTCTGAATCAAAAGGTAAAAAAAAATTAGTAGAAGAGACTTCAACGATGGCAGTTGAGAAAGAGGACCATAAGAAAATGATGAAAAAAAGGAAGCATAGCTCAGAAACTAAAAGTAAACAGTCTGTGGCACAACCCCTTGTCACCATTTCACAATTAGAGAAGAAGAAAAGGAATCCTATGAGCATCCCTGATTCGGTACCTCCTTGTAAAAGAACTACGAGGAGAATGACAAAGAAGGGAAAAACAATAGTCAGTCCTCATACACAGGAAGATCCAATCGACCTTACCTCCCCTTATGAGGATTTACCAATCCAAGATGGCATCCCTAGTCTGATCGAGGAGAAAACTACTATTACTTTATGTGGGATGAGGGAGGAAGTTGAGGAAAGGGAGTGCACCCGGCCAACAATGGTAGAATCAACAAAGAAATTGACAAAAGAACAAATGAAGAAAAGGATTGGGGAATTACAAAAACAATACAAGAACTCCAACAGGAAGTAAAGGAATATCAACTCTTAGAAAGATATATCAAAAAGGAAAATGAGCAGTTGAAAGAAACCAACCAACAAATTCAAGACGACCATGAAGAGACCTCTAAGAATATCAAGAAGGTATTATGACTCCTACAATACGTTAGGGTCATCAAAAGGGAGCTAAGAGAAGAGGCTTCAGCCATCAACATCATTGATCCACCAAAGTAAAGAAAACAGTCTCAACTTTTGAAACATTTTGGGTTTTGTTTTCAGTTGCATGAGGACATGAAATGATTTTGGCATGGGGGAATGTTGAGACCCGAAATTGACATTCCCATTACCCTATTATACTCTTCACCTATACCTTTTTGGCCTACCTAAAGCTTGAGTGAATGATAAGAACGCTACCAATTTCCAGTAATAAGGTCATAAGGTAAAGTATGGTTAATTCATGCATTTTGTGTTTTATTGAGTTAAGGAATTAAATATTTCATGTACTAATGCTCGATTTGTCATATGTGAATCTTTGAACTCTAGATGTATAGCATTCCTGTACCAGCTCTGTCATGATCCAGTACCTGTGCACCAAGACTGTTGTTGTCCAAATCTGGTACCAAACACATCCGGAACTAAATCTTACCTGTTGTGATCTGGTACCAACAACATGCACTATTATGATCAGCTACCAACAGCCATGCTCTGTCATGATCCAGTACCACCTTTTGCGCACTGTCATGATCCGATACCATCTACCTATTATGATCTGATACTAATATGGAAGAGCCTAATGCACTAAGTTAAGTGCTAGATGTCGCCTAAGTCAATTGGTGGACATCTATTTGCTATGATAAGAATAGTTTTTTGATTGCCTCATCCTCATGCACTTCGTGTCATGAGGATGAAGCTGAAGATGTAACTGAATGATTAAAATTAACAATTGATTGATTTGAAAATCACTTCACCTCCTTGTGTTTCATGATTCATACTATTAAATAGCCGTGACAAGGATGGTAGAGGTAGTAGGAGAGTTAGCATATCATCAATATGTAAGGAGTGTATGATAGTACAGAACATATCCTGAGTGAAGATTAATGGAATGTCATTTTATCTCCATATTTTGATTATTTATGATTAAGAATGAGTTGAGTTGTTAAAGAGAGTTTTGATTTTATGTTTTGAAGTGTGAGTGAGATTAATGTGTGTGTTGAATGCACGCTTCCTATAGACTTCAGTAGCTGACCTGTTGAAGCGGCAAGGGCCCATCGCCCAACAAAGGTCAACCTCTTCGTAGATTAGCATTAGTGTTTGTTTTCAGTAGTATAAACATTGAATTAGCTAAATCTTTAACTCTATTAGATGATAACAATATAGCTTAGATTAATATTTCCATTCTATAATTGCTTAGAGATCTTTAATTGATCTGTTTTTGCATATGCTCTATTTCTGTTCTCATGAATTTGATTTCCTTGAGTGATCATAGTTGTTGGCAGCAATAGTCAACACTAATTGGATAAGAACTAGTGAAGTTCATTGTGAACCACAACACAACCAACATATTTACTATTGAACTACCCATGTTATGTTGATTGATGTGTGATTTCCTTTCAGAAAGTGTGGATCTATCAAACCAATTCCATCTCATACTTGCATGTGCCATAATGGAATAGATAGCCTCTCTTTGAAAGACAACCAAAGTGCATTGTAGTTTTATATTTTGATTTGTTTCCAACATACATAATCTAGTTTGATTCTATACTCGTGACATTAGAAATTACCTTTCTTACTGCTGTCTTGTAACTCCATTGATTACAAATCCTGGATTGATAATCAATGAGTGCATTATATTAGACATATAAGTAGCACAACATAACCCATTTGGGAGAATGACTTCTTGACCGTATACCAGAAAGTATGGAGAGTTCCCTATAGCTTCCTTGGGTGTTACTCTATTTGCCCATAAGGAATTATGAAGCGATCTATGCCAATTCCTCTGATTGTATGCAATTGTTTTCTTCAATATCCTCACTAGGTTCTTATTAGTTGATTCTGCCACTCCGTTCCCTTGTGGATTGTAGTTTGTAGAGTATCTTATTATGATTCCTTTGTATAGAGAGAAATCTGTTAATAGAGTAGAAGAAAAATAAACAACATTATCAAACACAAGAACAAAAGGCATCCCAAACCCCATGATCAAATGTTGTTCTATGAATTGGATTGCGGCCTTTTCATTCACGTGAGTCAGAGGGATGGCCTCTGCCCATTTCGTAAAATAGTCTGTAGCAGTCGACATGTATTTATGTTGTTTTGAAGAACTTGGGGTGATCTCCCCTATGAAATCTAACCCCCATTGCTCAAATGGTCTAGATATGGTCACTGGTTGGAGTGGGACAACTGCTCTCTTTTCTCTCCCTGTGCTCATTTGACAAGTCTTACAGTTCCTAGCATATGTATGAGCATCCCTAAATAGAGTAGGCCAGTAATAATCAACTCTTAATATTTTGTGAGTTGTGGTATTCCCTGAAAACTGTCCACCTACAGGACCATCATGGAGTTCCCTCATAACCTTTTTTGCATCTTCATGTTTGAGACATCTCAAGAGTACTCCATCATAATTTACATGGAAAAGTACTTAATTTATGAGGCGATATTGTGCAGATTTTAGTCTAAGAGATCTCCTTTTCTTAGGGTTTAGGTTTTCTGGGAAAGTCCCATGATGAAGGAGGTAAATCAATTTTCCATACCAAGAATATTTCCATGGGGGAATGTATAAATATTCACTACACCATAATGATAATTCATTTTCCCACCTGAGGTCTTCATTTATTCGGTCTTGGGATTCTGTGACCAATTTACACAATCCTTATCCCTTCACTAATTTGGTAGGTTTTATATCTATATCAAATTCTTGGACAATTGCCATCCAATTTCCTCTTCTCTCCCCCATCTCCTGATGAGTGAATAGGGATCGAACTGCGGTATGAGGCACAATGACTTTGGTGTGATTTTTTAGGATGTAAGATCTGAAATGTTTTACTACTTTGTACATCGCATAAGCTTGTTTGTATATAACATTGTAGTTTAATTCGACTCCTTGGAGGTTAGTGCTCTTAAACAATACCGATGCCTCATTTTTATCATCATCCTTCTGGGTCAAAACTGTCGCTAAGGATTGGTCGGAGGCGAATGTATAGAGGAATAAATATTTACTAAAGTTAGGATTTCGCAGCACTGAAGCTTGAGATATTGTAGTCTTGATATTGTTGAAGGCATATTTTCTCTCGTCATCCCACTTAAAATCAACATCCTTATGAATCATTTTTTGTACGAGTTTGATAGTTTCAGTGAAATCAGGCATGAATTTCCTCACAAAATTAATTTTCCCAGAGAAGGATTGGATAGCCTTTTTATTGTGGGGTAAGGGAAGTTGAGATATTTCCTTTATTCATTCTGGATCAATGCGAATTCCTGCTTGAGATATAATATGACCTAGTAATTTCCCTTCCTCGACACCAAAGATAGTTTTCTTAGGGTTTAAATATATTCCATATTTGCTACACCTTTGGAAAATATAGGTTAGATCTTGGATGTGGTATTTTTTGTTCTTTGAATACACAATCACGTCATCCAAGTATACTACTACACATTTGTTAATAAATCCTCGAAAAGCTACATCCATGTCCCTTTGGAAGGTTTCTCCTGCATTAATCAACTCAAAGGGCATGCGTTTATAAGAAAAATTTCCCCACTTGGTTCGGATGGTAGTTTTCAATCGGTCTTCTTCTGAAACTAGAACCTAGTTGTAACCTGAAAAACCATCTAGAAGGGAGAAAATCTCAGAACCAGACATGGTTTGCAAGAGTTTTTCCATTGGTGGGACTGGGTAGTTATCCTTTTTTGATGCTCTGTTAAGGTTTCTAAAATCTACACACACACATATTTCCCTAGACTTTTTACTACTAGGAACCAAATTTGCTACCTGAGCCAAGTGTCTAAACTGAAAGATAATCTTAGTGTCTAGTAATTTCTTTAACTCTTGATACATGAGGGGTTCTAAATATGGATGATACTTCCTGAGCTTTTGCTCGAAGGGTTTTACTCCAAATTTTAATGTGATGGTGTGTTGAATAATGCGAGTGTCATAAGTTTTCAATTCTCGGTAGGACCAAGCAAAGACATCCTGATATTCTCTAAAAATTTTGAGATAAGATTTTTTGTCTTCTTTAGACATTGTTTTTCCTAGATTTATATTCTTAGGGTTTTTCGAGGTTCCTAGATTTATAGTCTCATATATGGGACATGAACTCCCTGTTTTTTGTTCGTTGACCCTTTAAATCTCTCCTTCAGGTCGAAAAGATTCTCCAAATTGGCTACTCCTTTCGGTATCGTGTGAAACCTTGGTTTTTTACTAAAGTGATATGTTTCGCCCTTTTGTTCGTGGAAATCAGTTTCTGCTGGTTTCTCTTGGAATACTTCATCATCAATAGCTAGATATTTAAAATTCTCTTGATTGGTTAGAAATTATACAATCTATTCATCTCCTTCAAAAACCTTCCAATTAGAAATATTGTTGGGTATCGATGGTTTATAGAGTAGTTCCACAGTGAACCTGGAGGCTTCATAGTCTTATAAAGGGGATAGCCTCGAGGTTGTAGTAGCTAGGTAATTAGCAAGAGTATTCTTTGTCTTAAGAACCATAGTAATATTAAAGGCCTCAAAATGTTCTATTAGCCTATGCACCTCTTGTTGTTAGTTCCTCAAGTGGGGGGAGTTGCAATGTATAATATTCTTTACTTTCCTGACGATAATTTCAGAGTCCCCAAAAACCTTAAGTTCTTTAATGTTTAAGTCTATGGATTTATTCAGTCACTAAACTAGAGCTTCATACTCAGTAGTATTATTAGTGAATTCAAATTCTATTCTGCAGGATAGGAAATTCCTCTTCCCCTTTGGGTCAATGAGGATACATCATGTTTCCGACCCTTCTTGTGATTTAGACCCATCAATGTACAACGTCCAAAATTGTGAGCGAAATTTATCGGCTTCCTCATGCCTAGTTATTTCCTCATCTATGTATACCTTGTCTGCGATTTCCAACATTGGTTCTTGGTAGGAGAGGCTTTCTTCTGTTGTTTCTAGTAGATTCACTTGAGAATCCATTTCATAGTTTTGATTGAGAAGTACATTAGATGAGAGAGGAGTGAAATTTCTGAAATCCAAATCGCAAGAGTAGTTTCCTAGCACGGGGAAATCTATCGACGAGGGTTCGTTGAAGGATTCTAAATTAGTGAAAATGTGTTTGAGATGTCTATCCCTATCTATCCTAATCATGTTGGTATGTCCCTTTAATGGAAACCAGAGGTGAGCCCAGTCCATGCTAAAGTATCCATTCAATATCTCGGACCAATATCGGTTAAGTAGTAGTCCATAAGCTTCTAGTATATATACTAAATGATGTTGATTACTTGAACAAATTTCGGGTGTGTATACATTTTGATCATGACATCCTTAAGTTCCCCAATAACTTTTACCTGAGTTTTGTCTAAGTTGTATAATGTGTTTATCAATTTTGAGCGAATTTGCATTTAATTTATTGCAGATAGATAATGACATGACATTGGAGGATGCCCTTGAGTTGACTAAACAATTATGGAGGTTTATGTTGAAGACTTCAAACGTTAAAAGGAAAGGTGGGACAAAAGGATTTCCTTTTTTATCTATAGAGAAAGAATTCACGTTTGGTTTGTTCTTTAGATCTGTGGGAGATGGGACCTCGCCTAGGTCAGTTCTTGTTATAGGGGCTTATATTGACCTTAAGGCCTATAAAAGAAGTTTTTTTGTTGGGGAATTTTACACATGTCCATGACCGACACATTAGTCTTCTACTATGTTTTAGTCTAGCCTGGGTGACTCCTATGTATGTATGTTTATGGGATTTCTTTGGGAGACATAAGGTGCTTTCAAGTAATCAGTTGCTTGTTTTCCTCTCAAAGATTGGGCAATGGTAAGGTCATTTGAGACCGGTTGACCCTTACTTCGTGTTTGCACAACCAAAACCTCAGTGGGTGGTTCTTGAACCTCAAATACATCATCGGGAGGCATCAACAAGTCAGGGTCCCATAACAACATGGTTGTTTCTTCCGGCAGCTCAACTTCCTCCTGGTCGACGATGTTCATCGTTGAGCCACTTGATTGTTCGGTAAGGGAAACTTCATCTAGGAACCAATTGGCCATTAAATTCATAGCGTGCACCCATTGGGAAGAGTCTCTTTCAAAATGTTTCTCTTGATGAAATGTACAAAAAGAGTTGGATGCTACATTACCCAAGTTAATGTTTAAGTTGATTGTGGGAGGTTCAATCGCTTTGAAAGGTGGGTTTCTCTTAAAAAGGGTTTATAGGGCCTTTGACCTTGGTTTCCTTCCCTGACACTTCTTTTCATGTCTACGATTTCATTTTAAAGTTTCTTTATCATCTGTTGTAGGTATTCTATGTCCCTGCTTCCCTTTTTAGGAGCTTGTTTTGTTTGTTTTCCTGGGGGTCTAGTCAACAAAAGTCCTCTCCTAGGTATAGGTTGAACGTCCTTCTTAACTAGTGAGACTTGGCCCTCTTTTCATCCCTTCATTTGGAATTCAATTGTTTTGGCTTCCTTGGAATTTCCAGCTAAGGTATGTTTGGAAGCCCTTTTCACAAACATGGAAATAGAAGCAAGGAGAGAATTAGCATATACCTCAATTTGCAACTCCTTAGTAGGTTTAGATTCGGCTTGAAATTTGTTCAGGATAGTGGTAAACCATTGATTGTAGTCTTTAACCTTCTCTTTTGAACTCATGGTGGTGGAGAAGAGTTCAACCAAAGCTCATGTGGTTTCTTCTGAAAACGTTTCTAAGAAATATTTTTGAAACTTCATCCAACTAGTTATGGACCCCACAGGCAAGTTAAAACACCAAGTCAAGGCTGAATTTTCAAAGGTATAGGGAAAAATCCTACATACTATGTCCTCATGTTGTACGTTCATTAGTCTTATAACTAGTATGAATGTTTTAATATGGTCTTCAACCAATCCATAGGTTCTAGGGTTGAATCTGGGAAGTAATTTTTCTTGATGTCGAGGGAGGTTATGTACCCGTCCTGGGATTGCCAGAGCATCTCTGTCCAACCATGGTTGATTTTTTGGAGGTGGATTTCCCCCTTCTTCATTCTTATCGTTATTATCCTCCATGTTGTCTGATTCTGAAACCGAGTGATCTGAGTTAAGCTCTTTCTCATCAGATTTGAAATCGTTTGGTTCAGAGTAGTTACCAGCTGGTGTTTCGAGGATTAGATTAAGGGGGTTTTAGATCGTAGTGAGGGAAAAATATATCAAGTCTTTTACTATGTGAAAAAAACCTGGTTGAGGGTATCGAACACTGGTTTTCTTACTTTTTTTCTACGAGGAAGTAACGGGGCTAAGGGTATCGATCCAATTTGTTGAGCATAAGCTCTTATGATTCTTCTGAATTGGTTCAACTCCTCATGGGGAAGAGCATAAGGTATTTTGGGGAATAGGTTTTTTTCCTTGTTCTGGGGTGAGTTACTTGTTTCAGGAGTACTCTTTGTATGTGGGTTGTCTTGAGAATGACTTGCAATGCATGTGGGAGGTTTTGAATCTATAGGATATGTAAAATATTATATCATAAATATTGTTAGCCATTCATTAATTTAGGCCCTCCTTCTAGTGCTAAATCTATTGAGGGGTATGAGATCCATTTATCTCAACAATAGGAACTAAACCCACCTTAGAGGACCAATTATAATCTGCAACGTTAGATGGTGCAATGGTTCTCCAGATCTTTTGATCTAGTTGATTTGTCAATGGGATTTACTTGATGATTGATAGTATGTCTTTCTACGAAAGTTCCTCCTTCATGTTAAATGTTCTCTTTTTTTTCTTTTCTTTTATTAGATGAGTATGATAAACTAAGATGTGTTGGTATAAACCAACTGGTAGAAGGGATTCTTAACTACTAAAGAAGGATGAGCTTGGGATAACCCTCATGCTCAAGTATGCAGACAAAGATGTTCACACCTATTAAAAGGCTAGTACTAATACATTAACTTGTTGGTATTTCAACATTGACTGAGATATAGTTATCGTAAGAAAAATACACATGTAATAAGATGATTGCAATAAAAATAGTTTCCTTAGCTCCAACATCAATCACAAATTAACACAATGATTTTCTTTCCATCATTAATAACAAAAGAATTGCAAAGAATATTGAAACACATAACTTATCAATAGATTCATAAACTCTTACTCGTTACACCATCAATTACTGAAATAAAAGTTAGAAGTAATTCCTCCTCAATCCAATCACTTAACGCCTTTGATGAAAAACATAATTTTGTTTATGGTCCTAAACATGACTTCTCAATTAAGGTTTTTCATAAATAGTTCTTTACAATTCTCAAAAGAGGGTATTTTCCCAAAACCATCGAACTCTTCTAAAAGGCAATCCCTTTATTTATAAATAATCACTAACTAAAAATAACTTCTACAAGTTTAAGTTAAGTAAAAAAAAATATTTCCACGTGGCGCTTGATATCTTTGTTCTCTGGAAATCATCTCATGGTTATACTGGAGTGGATGAATCTTCTCATATTCTGACCACTTGACGAAGAGATCCTTGCATGTGTTAGCATATAGGAACCTATGTCGATCCATTGGGGATGAAAGGATTTCTTTCACTTCTACTATCTGTTCTCTGTATTTAATGATATTGGCACATAACTGTTGTAGAACTACACGAGCCTTGATTGGATTTTCCATAAACTATTGTATTTGAACTGGTGCCATGCTTACCACCTGTGCGATATCCAATGCCCATGATGAGTCTTTTTCTACATGTCGCTTGACTATGTCATGCAGGTCAACAAAGTCTTTGGGTGAGCTGAATTCTGGGAGGCCAATGCCTTTCATCTCCCGATTTATCTTTTCCCAACCTTTTTCTCACTCAAATCACTTCTTCTGTATCTCCCCTTAAGGTTCTTGGGCCATAATTACTCAATATTCGACTACTTTCCTAATCTGAGAGATGTTTCTATCCCTTAGCACTCGAATACCATGCTCCTCTGCGTCTTGGCCCTTCTGCATTGCACTGATGTAATAAATTGTTTCTACTGCTTGGAATGATTTTTCATACCATCTCTCCACGTCCTTGCAGGTTTCCAGTGCCATAAGGTTATATACTTGGAAATTGACTATACCTATAGTGAAAAGATGTTGTTAGTTTGTGAACTTTGAGTAAGAATATTGGAACTCACTCTTCAGAAACACCATGGCATGCGTTGATTCTTGATAGTATTTTTCCAAATGGCGCATATGATCTAACTCCTTTAGTGAAACGTCCAGTTCCTTTTCATGTCTTCTTGGTCGATCCAACATGGCATCAGTGATAGCCATCCCTGTGCCGATGAGCTCAAATTTATTTGTGTGTTCTATGCTGAGCAAATTCTCCTCCATGGTGATAAGAATCAAGCTATCCAACATGAGTCTTATATTCTTGGTGGTCATCTTCATGATAGATTTCCTCTTCCTGTCATAAGCGATCTCCTATATATCGACGACCTCATCAACAGGCTCAGGGATTTTTTGTTCTCCCTAGGTTAGAGTGTTGTCAATGCTCTATGTTGTATGTATTTTTTCCAGGACTGGATCTTGTACTTCTTTCATATGTCCTAATGGCTTGACCTTCATTTGGTTTTCATCGGCTGGTGAGGTATCGACTAAAAATTAAGATTCAGTGATATTTTTAGTACTCACCTAGTGATTGGTTGTTGAGGTGTCGATCTCTTGCTATTGCACTTCCTCTTTTTGTCCACATGATCTTGGCTCCTCTCTGGATTTGTCTTTTGGGGTCCATGATAAGTTAATAAAATCAGTGTCTAAGACACTTTTGACCTCATGGTCTCCCTATAGAGGGTTTTGACTTGATGCATCGGGACTTGGAAAAAATGTTTTCTCAGGTTCCTTCTCCTCTGTAATCAGTATCAGAGTTACTAGTGAGACCTCCAAACTCTCTTCATCGTCATATATGGTTATGAGATCAAATAGGGGATTTGGCACACTCGTTTCACCTGGTGTTCTTGAACTCTCATACTGGGTTGGAATGGTCATTGATGATCGATCCTATGGTGATGGAACTCTGGGGTTTTCCCGACCGATAGTTTCCTCCAATTGTGTTCACTCCAATCCATTTAGCCACTGTCCAATTATGATTGGGTCGTTCGAGGGGATCCTCATCATTTCCATTAGTTGCAGATTGTTCTCTAGCTATTCGATGACTCTCTGGGCTCCTTCTAGTAACAACAACCCTCACATTTGTGCCTCTGTGGTTTATGCTTATCTGATTTCTTCTCTAACCCTGAGAGATTCTTGAGCCAACTTATCTATTGTCTTAACCTTCTCATCCATGCTCATATATTTTAACCTACTCATGTTCAGGTTAGATTTTCTTTGTAATACCTCCTCCCAGTCTTGGGCACATTCTGTAAAAATATCATCTTCAAACTTGTCATGCACGTATGGCCAACATGAAGATACTTGTGAAGCATGTTGGAGGAAAAGGACTTTAGGGTCATGCTTGCGAAACCGGCCTATCGGGGACCTATATTCCAGTTGACTCAAACCCTCTTGTTTATCCTAAGCAGTTTCCTTCACTATATAAAACCCCACATGGAAACCGTAGGGTATAAATGCTCGTTTCTTGTCCTTAACCAAAGTGGCGTTATATCCCTACAGGATAGTCTGATAACATATTTCTCCTACAATGAGCCAGTCTGGGATGTGATAAGGGATAAAATGCGGTGCTCTGGTGGCCCCAAACACCTTGATATAGGTTGTGTGTTCATCTATATACCAGTGGCCTACTTTCGAGATCATTTTCTTGGTCGCTACAGACAACCTTGGGCATTCGTTTTTAAATATAATGAAATAAATTTGGGCAATGAATTCATCACAAACAAGGGCATAAAACTTTTCGTACTTGTTCTCCCAAAGGATGCTGAAGTAGAAATGAACATGTAGTTTTTCTACGTACCAACTCAAATTCATACCAACGAAGACATTCCTTGCGTAGATTACATCTAGCAGATACGAGGCCATGTGAAAAGCGGGCGCTTCTCCTTCTTTTAGCGTCCAAGCCCGCAATACATTGGTACTCAATTTCTTGGAGATTATTTCTCCCCAATTGAAACTACTTCCCGAAATAGCCACAGTATACACCAAGGGAATCCATGCCTCCGAGAACTTGGCATGGTCCTTTTCCCTGTATAATCAACAAATTAGAGTCATTAAGTAGGTATATGGCTCTCTTAGATTCATTGTCCCATACCACCTGTTTCTTTGGTTTGTGATTTTCTTGTCCTCCTTCCACCATGAGGCCATCAATTAGATGTTGTCATGGAATTCATAGAAACTCACCATGAAATCTATGTTCAATCGCTCCTTTGGATCCCTGAGCTTGTAATATTTTTGGACCTCTATCAGGATAAAAACTCTGACACGTCCTCCATTCTCATCATTAATGAGGAACTTTTTCTCATCTGTATGATCAATTAGCCAACTAAGAGTCTTAATGCAGGGTAAGACTAGATTTCTGCAGGCTACCATGTGCAAGTACGACCACCGAATGTTCGAGAAAAATCAGTCGTCGATTGCCCTTACATATGGGTCACTGTGTGAGATAAACTCTGGATAATATTCCCATTTGATTATGTTGAATATATCTCCCCACTGTGGGAGAAACATTTTATATCTAGTGGTTTCTTCAGTATATCCAAAAGAGGGGGGTTGAATAAATGCCTTCTTCATCAAAGTTTTAGTGGTTGGTTCCTTCTTGGGAGCATATTCCAACTTCCTCACAGTGTCGGGAGAAGAACCTTAACCAATATCTACCTCCTTTAATTTTGGTTCCCTCGACAAGCATCTGTTCATTAGATTTATTGGAGGAATTTGTTAGACACTCTGTAGCATATCGAATGATGATGTATTAAAATTATGACTGTCGAACTGATAAAAAAATAACACATAAGTCCAAAAATCAAATGCAACTCTTAAGACACTCTCTTTGCTTATTTGGCTGCTTTGGAAATGGAACTTGTCTGCGGAATGGGGGTTGTTCGAATTTTTCTTAGTGATTTAAACATATATAATACTTACCTTGTCACATCAGTTATTCAATTCGGGATATGAGTGCAGTTCTACAAAATCTTCTTCCAGATCTTCATTATGTTTAAAATTAAATTAAATCTTAGGTTGGTGGCGTGGGCATGGGCTATAATATGGTCTATCGATGATTTAAAATTCTTGTTGTTCAATCGATGCATGGGTAGAAACATATGTGGAGAGAAACATTAACTGGCCTATTAAATGGTAGAATTTGATCATATCTCATGCTGAAAACATCCCATCATTTCGCTAATTTAACTAGTGGATCAAGAGTCGGGGCTTCTCTTTAAACATTGTTCATTGATATATCCTAGAAAAAACTATGATGCCGATCCATATTGTTGTACAGAGATGACGTGGGAAAGATGACTTGAAAGTGTGACTAGGACACAGGGAAACCTAAGGTGACTCTGGATGAAACTAGGCCGTACGAAATACCTGTGCGACAAAGACACGTGGCACTTGAAACTGGCATCTTCGTTTAATCATGTTATTCAAAATCAAGGATTTTTCCTTAGATAATTATTTTAACAACAAATCCTACCCCGTCGAAATTGAAAAAGTATCAAGGATCAACGATCGGTGATAAGCTTAACCAAGTGCTCCCGGATTAACCCCCTTGAAAATTGTCAATGTCGAAAGTGCATCAGGGATCGACGATCGATGATGTGTCATTCAATGATTTAACCCTTTCATATTTCACCGAACCTGAACAAATGCATCCAGTATCAGCTATCGGGGGTTTATCATGGCTCATGTCAATGTTTATCCCTCTTGTATTTCACCAACACTTATGGGAAATCGACTAACTCCTGAATCTTCTTAGCGAACAACTAGCGCAAATTTACTCAGCCTTTTACCAATGTCGATGATACATTAGCGATTGTTATTGTGTGTTCATTTTACCTACTTGGATTTTTCCAACACCGAACATAAGCACGCTAGTCACAATTTTAGCTGTGGATTCTTAGTTATAATTCCATGTTCTTTTAGACACAAAGGTTTTCACATTGATAGGTTCAAACAAACCCAATTTGATCAATGAAGAGACATGAAAACAAAATTAGAAATCCCTCCATAGTGGAATCAATTTATACAACAAAACAAAAGAAAATAGGTGGTACACAAAAGCGACAAAAATTCATAAAGGCTTTTAGGGTGTGTTGAGAACTCAACACAGTGTTGATTGTTGCTCAAAGTAGTCATTGGTGGCTCAGGTGAAAGCCTATGAATCAAATGTGGGTTATGAATCTAATTCGGAACCATAAAAGTGGATATGGATCATTGACATGGAACCTAGTGTCATCATTTCTACCACCAAGATCTAGCCTAATGAACCTGATGAGCTAGAGGAAGACGAGTACCTCTTTCATTCATAGATGTGGGTGAAAGGAACCCTGATGCATTTCATCATTGATAGAGATAGCCATAAGAACCTCATCTCAGTGGAGGTCTTCAAGTGGTTGGCCCTGCCAACAACGTCACACCCGCAACTCTACACCATCAGGTGGCTCCACCAAGGAAGTGATCTTCACGCCAACCAACAATGTCACCTGTCGTACGACATCAAACCCTTCAAAGATGAGGTATTGTGTGATGTTTCTCCCCTTGAATTTTGTGATGTTCTTTTGGTCCAACCTTATTTATGAAAATGTCATGTTGTATATGAGTCTAGGCCTCACAGTGTTATTATTACTTTGAACATGAAATTTTACAGGATACCCAAAGTAGTCCCACCTAGTGCCATTTCCTTGATCTCTTCCAAGAAATGCAGGAAGGTCATCTATCATATCAAGAAGTTTGTCTTCTTCGTGATTCGCTCTTAGAGTGAGCGAAATATTACATTCTTTTATTATTATATTGTGGACACCCCCCTTATATGACGAAATTCATCTCTTGGATCCTGTACATATCTTAAGTGCACTCCCTCATCGATTCAAATGCATGTCAATCCTTCTCTTCATGTCCAACGGTCTTTTTTTGAAAAAATTGCAAAACAAGTTCCTTGGTGTACTATGACACTTATGTAGAAATGAACACTCAATTGGATGATGTCCCCATTTCTTACATATCTCACAATATTCCCCTCCTGGTTATGGATTCGGTGCTCCAGTTTCCAAATATTGCGTGAATGATGGGAATTCATTCTTGTGATGACCTTCAGTCCTACACTTGGCACACTAGACTTGTTCATGTTTCTCCTTCCCTTTTTTAAGTTCTTCTATTTGAATCGTCAATGCAACCAACTACGTCTGAACTTGCACCATTCCTCCACTATCTCCTACCAGGGATGATTATAATTTCATTCAAATTTCCATCACCTCTTATTGTGATACAACCTTCTGTTGAATCAATGGCCTGCGAATGTGTGGTAGAATTCCTGTAATAAACCATTCTTGATGTTGTTGATCAGGGATCTAGAAAGTTAGTCTACCCATCAGATCCTTGAACCTTTGATCGAAGTCCCATATTGACTTTGTTTGCACCTGTTTAATCTCCTTCAGTTCTATATTGTACTATGACTCATAATTTGGATTCTTTAACTCTTTCAACAACAATTACATTATCTATGCCAATTTATTGGACTATCTTGTAGGTGTGGTACTCTGCAACTTCATGTACCAGGCCAGTGCACAACCTCAAAATGTTGTGGCTAACTCCACAATATTCACAACCTCATCCTAGACATTCTTTGTGGCCCAAATTGTCTCGCAGACAAAAAAATGTTGTTCTAGTTCCTCTGACCCAACTCCCTGGAACTCGAGCATTCTAAGGGTGTTGTCTACCCCTGCCATGTTTCTTTGTGTATTCCCTCTTCTTGGTGATGTTGTTTTACTGTGACTCTGTGCTCTGCTTCCTCTGCTCTGATTGCTACTACTCTATCCTCCCTGGCTAACTATAAGTGACTTTGATAAGTCTTCAACTGTTATCTCTAATTGTGGTGACACACATGGGGTTGTGGATTTGACACATGACCCATTCTAAGTAGGAATTAGAATTTCTTCTATTACTATACTAGACTGTAACTCCTCCTCTTCTCCTCCTATATGTGTTATTTCCATGATTTGGACTATTATGTAAGGTTCTCTCCCCTATGGATCATTGCACGACTCTCCTTTTTTAGCCCCAATATTTCACCTCTTGTACCTCATTCCTCTAGGAAATACTCTGAAATCATCTTCTTCCTATGGTATTCCTTCTTCAATCCTCTACATCCTCAATCCCATCCTTCCTTCTTCATTGCATCCTTCATTCTCTCCTATTCTTAGACTATCCTCTTGTCATTCCCTGGTTCCCCTATGTGTGTCGTTAGTCCTGAGATTGTTTGTGGCTCAAAAAACAATGTCAAAGCATCTCAAAGTAGATAATATTTGAATTTATAAATCCTTTTGACCTTAAATATCAATTAAAACTCCAATAAATCAGAGACAGAAAAATAAAGGCAGGGATCTGATTAACTAAATCCTTTTTAAATAATAAGTAGAGATGGTAGAATAAGGATAAACAAAATTGAAAAGAGAACCAAGTATCCAAAGTCGATAAGTCTGATTTTCCCTTCATTAGAAGAAGAAAACACAAAATTCATTTTGTATTGTGTTTTAATATGAGCAATTCCAAATCGAAATACAGGTCTTGTTTTACTCACAATAAAATAAAATAAATACCATACCATGATTGATGCTTTAAAATTATTGCAGCAGAAGTAATACTGAATTGCAATACTTACAACATAAATGATGTTAACTGAAGTTGTAGCATGAGTGAACAACATATGAAACAAATCACAAGAAATAACTCGATTTAGTAAACTAGATCTCATAATCTCTCTTATTTATGTGAAAAATATTTTTATTATAAAAGTCTTCACTTACATATCTGACCAAAAGTCCTTTTCATTTACCATAGATATAGCTTTATACAATTCTTTCCGTAACCAAAACTTAGTTAGAACTCGAGTTTCTAGCCTCTATACAACTCACTAATACTAAAATAAAAGTGATTACATCAAAATGGGAAAAATCCATAAAACTTAGCTATTTATATCTAGATTCTCGAAAAATAAATATTACAAAGAAATATAATTTGTACATCTTCCCAATCTCTAGAAATTTATTTGTTGGTCGTTTCATGACTTGTATCCCATTTTCTTGCTCATAGAAACTTGTGTTTCCCACTGATCTTTGCATTGGTCATGTATTTTTAATAATACAACTATGAATTTAGGAATATCCAAATATGCATTAAATTCAAATCTATAAATGTTTCTATGAACCAAAGGTAACTTCATTGAATTCTGAGTGCAGATTGCTTGGTATTTTGAAACTGTAAACTTTGTTCCATCAAGAATTGATTTATAATTTTCAAATTTATCATATTCACTTGCATGATGATTTCTTTATTACTTTCTCTGCTCTTCTCCAAATTGCTCATCTTTTCTTTTACAATGATTGTTTCAATGAAATAATGGAAATCTTCGAGGTCAATTTCATCTATTTCAACGTATACTGCTAATAAGAAATTTATACATGCAACTTTTACCTCCCTAGCCAATCTTTTTCTTTCCTCCAAATTGAATTCCCGTGTTTTCAATGCCATTTCTCCTCTTAATTGTTCTAATTTTGGGAATTGAACAATCCCATGTATAGTAACATTATTCTTCCAAGAAAAAAAATCTTGAAACTTGTGTTGAGATGATACTAACTCTTTTTCTCTATTAACAATAACTTTCAATGAATCATTGATGATAATATATTTCTTCTGAATTATTTCAAGATTTTACAGAAGCTTTCCTGAGCTAATTTTAGTTCATTATTAATCTCCAAAGTCCTTTTCTAGAAAGAACATCTATAAGAATATTTTTAACCCGCATTTGCAATTGAGTAATCAATTCTTCTTTCTGAGAAATGGCGTCTTTCAATGTTTGTTGTATTTGATAGCTTTCTCTCTTCAACTTTAACCGACCTTGTTTTCAACATATACATGCTTCTTCTTTAGGATTTCTTGTAGTTGACAAATTTGATAATCCTTATGATCAAGATATGTATTCAAAACATTTACTGACCATTGATTTTCTGTTACAAAATACCTAAAGTCTCCTCCATATTCTTTGCTAATTCTTGATTATTTTTCCCTTTTCCATCATATATGATCCTTTGCCTCATTTCCATTGAACCATCTTTTTTTTGAATTTTTCCCTAAAACAAAAACATATACATGTCAAACATGTAAAATCCTGAAATTATATACACTGCTACTGAAATAAAAATTATCTTTCATAAAAGCTAAAATAGTCAACTATAACAAAAATAAACCTATAATAAAAAAAAATTAAGAAATATATACAAATATTTACAACAAAGAGTCTTTCAATTGTCACCAGGCAAACGATGATTTCTCGGTCTAAATTAGCCATTATAATATTCTTTACAATAGTTCCTCAGGATCTTACAACAAAAATGTTGTGGAACTTGCAGTAAAGAAACCCGTAAAGGTTAATTAACATGGAACATAGAAATTACAATGATCTTCTGAGTTTCATTCTATATAAATAGAAAAATAAAATTGTTATCAATCATTGCAATAAGATACCAGGCCTTTCAAATAGGTCTTAAAATCTTCAATGATATAATTAAGTGAAAATTAGATATGTGATTTGATTGACTAACAAATTATTTTACCTTGAAAGGATTTTCTAATAATGATTTCTTTTTGAAAGGACTTACCTTATAACAATTATTATTAAAAACCATTGTGTTGGTTCCTTTTTCGTTGCAAAATAGAAATCTCTTATCAAAACGTTATTTATGAAAATTGGAAAATCATAATTTGATATTACAAATTCTAAAATTGTAACAACATTAGGCTTCATCTGGGGATAGTGGCTCCTTGTGAGGTGCTAAGAACAATAGACCTAGTTCCATTTATTGGGCCATGGAGTCATTATTTTGAAAAATTTAAAACCTTAACTTGTTCATGAAAACTAAAACACATTTTTCACTTTTTAAATGTAGATCTCATATCTGAATTCTTAGAACTATTGACATTATAACCTTAAATCATGTTGTATTCTAAATTTCAAGCAGGCTAATGAACAATTCCTCTATCAAATTTTACTCAAGAACTATCTAAGGTAATTAATCAGAGTACGGCTAATATATTAAAGGTCAAATTGATAATTGTCATTTCTCAAGATTACAACCATTTCATTCATTTTTTAATAGGAACTTATTTGGATACAATAAAAATAATTTTGAAAAGGATTAATAACAAGGTTTATAAAGAAGTGTAGTTACAACTCATTATAGTCATCACAAACATTGCTTCACTGTCAACCAGGCATCCATAGCCCCGATGAAGATGTTTTCATTCCCAAATCTTGAATTTCCTTTCACCATCCTACTATTTTTAACTTTTTAATTTCATTGAGATGAGGGAAATCAATTTTCTGAATTTCCTTTAATCATCTCATTTTGGACAATATGGGGGAAATCAGTTTTCTGAATTTCCTTTCACCATATGTCTTCGATACTTTACTTATTTATATAGGACGGGGGAAATCAATGTGTTTTAAAACACTCTAGGATGATGACTATTAAAAGTAAATGATAATGTAGAAATGACTACATGTTAAGGTTTCCCTGAAATAGATAACTCCTCAAAATTAACTATATCTTTCCTATGAGCAGATAAATATATATTAACTCCATTCACTTTCTTGAGAATACTATTAGTTATAGTTTAATATCAAAGCACAAAATTTCAAATAAATTTCCCTAAATATACCATTTCTTCAAAGATAAAGAATCACACAAGATTTTCACCGTACTTGTAAAAATAGCATGTTAAAGTTCACCTATCAATTAATTCCACTATTTCTTTAGAGATTAATAATAAAGGTAAGAGAAAAATGGTTTAAGTCCTCCTTTTTTTTTTTTTTAAATAAAAAGGGACCTTTCTATTAAAACTTAACCCAAAAAGAGAGATACATGCCTGTCATGGGCCAGGTGTCCTGCCTGTAAAGGAAACCAGGACACCTGGCTATGTCACTGTGACAAGTCAAAAAAA
>ML778236.1:673338-688073 GCA_009831015.1 Picea engelmannii | reverse complement strand
GGAGGCTAGTATAAATGTTCAAGAGATCTTCTTGTTGCTGAGAGTGGAAAGACTCAAGGGAAGAAGAACTGTGGCTTCTTTCTAAATTCTTAGATGTTTTTTCAATCAAATTATAGTCTATCAATTTATTATCACTAGGATTTAATTATTGATCAAAAATAATTTGTTCTTCTACAGTATTTACAGCTGTTTTTTCATCAGTGTTCTCTTAAAAGAACTCAAATTTTTCTATAGTAGATTTTCCAGAACTGAGAAGAGGATTACCTTTTGTATCTGATCTTGAAGTTTGACCTTGAATTGTCTTTCCCTTTCTGAGAATTAATTCTGGATTGGACACTGATGTGATCGGTGATTCTTGAGGATTCTCCCTAGTACTGATCCTCTTAGGAGCCAGGATGAACTTGTGGAGTCGCCAGATAGATGATTACAACCAACTGAAAATGTCTAATCTTTGTCTATCATCAAATATCAGCTCTGTGTCATATCCCAAGAAAGCAGAGCTTGAATTTCGTCTCCCCGGCAACGACGCCAATTTGTTATCACTCCAAGAAACTCCTTAGGTTTGTAGACTAAGGATGCTTGGTAACTTAGGAATAATGGTTTTTATTTGTTTGGGACAATGGGGCCTTTAATGATCAATGAAATAAACAACTCCTCACACATCTAAAGAAACAGTGCTTTCAGGAAACAATAATCAGATTAAGTAATTTGAAAGAGGGGATGAAGAACACTATTCTTGATTGCCAAATACAACTAAATGTAGGGATTAATACACGATAGAGAGGAATCCTTTAATTTCAAGTTTATGAGCTCAATAAAGAGATAACAGTCTTCATGAACTAAAATAAACTGAAACAAAGTACAGAAAAGGAAAGATGTACAACTCTGATATTGAAAACGAAAGGAAACTGAACTTTATTTCTGCAAAAAGAGTCTATACAGTAGCATAAAATATCTCCCAGTTTGAACCCTTGTCTCTTAGAAAAAATAGGCTTTTATAGCCTCTTACAATCAGTTTTACAGATCCTAAAAACATGGATCTGTATCTAAGAATAACAAGTCAAATCTAACTAAACAACTTGATAATAAATATTTAACAACTAAACTATCATTTGAATTGTCTTCAATCTCAAAAATCCGCCATCTGTATCCTTCAGCTCCTGGAATATGTGATGTAATGAAACATGGCAAGACACCTGTCTTGACAATTGGATTTCTTCAACGTTCATAGTTGATATTTGAGGAAAATTGTTTTGCATGTGGTTCCCAAAATTCCCTCGAACCTCTGAGGCTGAGTCCTTTGCAAGCAAGTTGTTATCGCCCTGATACTCTGGAACTCTTTTATAACCTGTGAAAAATGACTTGTTCCGTCCTTGGCTTCCAAAAATTCTTTTCCTGCTTTCAACAACTAACTCATTTTATATTTCATTGGTTAGCTGGTGAAAGCGCTTCCTTTCACCAGCTAACTGGTCGCAAAAATACGTTGTGCGTTGGTGAAAGCCCTGCCTAAACATAAAACGAGTTTTCACCTTCAAAACTATGATTCCATCAAAACTCAATGTGTCTATGATTTCTCCCCTTGCATGTTAACAACAACTTGAGCAAGTACTTTCAAATCTAGGTGGGACTTTTTCTTTTGTTTTTGCTTCAATCTTCTTATCTTCCTTTTAAGGCGCTTTGCAAGTCACCATAGACTATTGTAATCTTTGGTGATATTCTGCTTTCTTTTATTCTCTTTAACACTTTCCCGGTCCATTATTTCAAATGCAGCGTTGGTTTTTGCGAAGTTATCAGACAACTTCTTGTACCTTTCTTTGATTACCCGTTCCAAGACCTCTTGCTGAGCGATTACCTCTTTTAGATGCTTGATTTTCTGTGTTTTCTTTGACTTAGTGCTCTTTGATATTTCTCCTTCCTCTGTATGAGTAAAGGTCTCATAATTCTATGCAAACTCAGTTGAATGTTCAGGACTTTTAATGACAGGGATCTCATCTTCTTTCTCTGGTTCTGAGTCTGTGTAGGGTAGGTTTAATATGTTTGTTCTCTTCTCTGTAGGCTGCTCTGTAGTGGTTTCAAAGTTCAATCTTTTCTTTGACCTGTGAGATTTCACACCAGAGATTCTATCTTCTAGAGGTCCTGGTAGGGTCCTCCTCTTCCTCAAACTGCTTTGAGGAGTCAATTGTTTCTTTCCACCTTTCCCCTGTTCATTTATGGGCTGAGTTTGTGTTTCAAAGCCTTCCCAAAATAGAAAATGTTGTCAGCTCCTTCCCTTCTGTCCTAATTCCTCTAGAATGATCAATTTAATAAGGCCAAAGTGGCACAGGGTGTTCTTCATGCTTAGGGGTTGAGCCCTGATCTTTTTACAGACCTTAGTTAAGCTCTTGTGTAAGAAAAAAGGTAAATTGAAGAGATTTTTACCTGTGAAATGGTCTAGGAGCTTGAAATGATACATCATGAGTTTTTCATACCTGCCCTCTGAGGTTATGTAGAGTTGGATGCCCTTAAACAGATCCTGTCAATCATCTTCTAAATGGGAAACTGGCATGCTCTTTTTCCATGCATTATGCCTGAACTCTTCCTTCAAATAAGCTCTGAAGTTTAAGTTTTTGGTGGCAGTGGTTTTGAACCAACTTTGGCCCGATCTTGGTAGGTTGGTTGCTGCAGCAATGGCAGCTTCATCTACAATGATCTCCAAGGACCCAACGCGAGCCTTATCCCCGTCGAATGTCTTAGCAAAAGCCTCTGCTGCTGACTGGTGACAACCATTCTGCAGCCTCTCAACAAATTCAATGCAACCTGCGTTTGAGAAGTGTCTCTGGACTTCTGGATGCGTCTGTAGGAAAGATAGGCTGTCCAACTGTTTTCTGAGTAAAGAACCACTGCATATCCTCGCCATTTGCAACTTGAAACCCCAAACTATTTTTCAAACCAACCCCTGCATACTGTTGTTCGGGTCGAGGTTTCACGCTGGTGAAAGCACTCGGCTCTGTTCTTTCAACAATAGAAACTTAGCATGCATTTGAGAGTTATGCATGTTGGAGAAGCGATGAACCGATTTGATCTTGTCAGCCAGGTAGTACAGCTTCTGTACCTGTGCTAATGGATTCAAATTTTCCATTCCCGATGCCATGATTGTGGAGCATGAGCTACTGAACCATATCTGATTTATAATCCGATTTGGACGTGCAACTCGAGTTTTCATGATTATCTACTTTCACCAGCGCGTCCTTCTTGATTGCATGACGTGGGTCAATCATATCATCATTTTATTTTTTGAAACATGGATAAACGCACGTGATTCCCACTTTCTCCAGCTAATGGCCGGTGGGAAATGATCCTTAACTGTTGAAACTCACCGCTTTCACCAGCGCACCACCCCGTGATCAATGCTCCTTAGATGTTGGAACTCACTACTTTCACCAACGCACACCCACGGGAAAATGCTCTTTGGATGTTTGAAAATCCCTTCTTTCACCAGCTAACGACCAGTGAGAAATGCCCCTTAGCTGGTGAAAGTTGCCACTTTCACCAGCTAACCACCATCTTTTAAGCACACGTTAGCTGTTGAAAACATTTTATGAAAATTTTGAAGAGAAGACTTTTATGGGTCATCTTATTTCTAAGACAAAAATCAAAACCTAAGTCTTGCAACTAGAAAACCTCAAAATCAATTTGAGAAAACTACCAATAGCCATGCTATCCACCATAAAATGTGACCATAGGGACGAGTTCATTTTGGGAGCTAACAGGTACCACAAAGTCTATTGCCCATTTTTCGAATACCTACAAGGTTACTTTTGGCCTTAGGGACATCTCATCCCATCTATTAGGTTTACCAACCCTCTAAAATACATCACATCTCTAGTAGTAGTCCTTTGAATCTTTGTGAACAGTCGACCACCATAGTCATGTGCACAATAACTTATGCACGGTAACTTTGCCTGCATAATGTCCTCCTACTATTCCCTCGTCGGCCTCTACTAAAATCCCAGCTATTTCATGTTCTAAGACACATCTTCTCAAGATGTTGTCTGCACCCATATTGTATAAGTGTCCTACAATCAATTGATAGTCTGCAACTCTGACTACCATATTTTCTTCTATGCAATGTTGAATTCTTGTGGCATGGTCCATGTACTCAAGTATTGAATAATGTCAACAAAATATTCATCAGCTATTTGGAATGAAAATAAATGTGCATCGGGAACGTTTTCCTCTAGATTCATAGGTTCCTCTCCATTAGTGATACTTTACATGTGATCAGGTCCTGCATTCAAATTCCCTAGTTTGACTATCACTTCGAAGTCAAATTCCTAGAGCAAAAATAACCATCTACAAAATTGCCTCCACAACACTGGTTTGTTGACTAGGTATTTGAGAGATAAATTATCTGTAAACATCTTGAAATGTTTTCCCAATAAGTAATGTCTAAACTTTTGAAGTGCATAGACCACAACTAAGCCTTCTTTCTCTGTGGTATTGTAATTCTTCTCCAACTTTGACAGTTTTATGCTAGCAAATGCTATAGGATGGTCCAACTCCCCTGTTCCTAGTTGCGCCAGAATAGCTCCAAGTGCTATGGCTGATGCATCTACATGCACATGGAATGTCTTGTCCCAATCCAAGAATACTAGTATTGGTGTGGTTACCATCTTCTCTTTTAGAGTGTCCAATCCTCGTTGACAATCCTCTTTCCACTGAAACTCGCTATATTTTCTCAACAGTTTCTCCATTGGCGCAGTGATATGTGCATACCCTTTTATGAATTTACTATAGTATCATGTGTATCCCAATGTTTCTCTTAACTGACGTACTGATTTTGGTGGTGGTAGATTAACAATTACTACAATCTTGGCAGGATCTACTAGAAAGCCTTGTTTTCATACTATATGGCACAATAGTATCCCAAAGGGTGTTTTGAAGATGCACTTATTGATGTTTAATGATATATGACACTTCCTACATCTTTCTAACATCATCCTAAACACCTCTACATGGTATTTCAATAGACTGTAGAATCTCCAATCATCCATATCTACCTCTAAAAACTAGTGGATGAATTATTTGAATGCAGCTATGACTACTCTAGAAAATATTGTTGGTGCATTATTCAGTCCAAACGACATGATTGTGTACTGGTAGGACCCCCATTCTATGGAAAACATGGTTTTGTACCTCTCTTCTGGAGCTATCTTGATCTCATGGTAGCTTGAGAATTCGTCAGTGAATGAGTAAGATTCCTGACCTCCTACATTCTCCAACACCTCATTTGTGAAAGGGGTAGGGAAAGGGTCATGTAGGAAAGCATCATTCAACTTCCTTCGATTGAAACATATCCTTATCCCTCCCTACTTATTCTCCTGAAGTGCCATAGGGCTTACCCATTCAAATTCCTCTATTGGTTCCATGATTCCAACTTCCAACATCCTATCAATTTCTTCTTTCACTTTTTGCTTATATATTGGTTTTAGATGATAGGGTGTTTGTCTAATCGGTCTTTCCTCAGATATGAGAGGTATCTTCATTTCACCTAGCTCTCCTTCTATGCCTTTCATTTCCGTGAATGTTGTTGGGAACATGTTGTTGTACTTGCACAATAACTCTGTTATGCTTTCTATTGTCTTCTCATCCCAGTAATCTCCAATGCTGGCCATTTTGGGATTCTCAATTGTCCCAATGTTGACTTTCTTCACCTTGATCGGAACAACAAATACTTTTGATTCCAGAGGTGGGCCTTCCACCTCTCTTTCACCTTCAACTTTCGTTATCTAAATGTTTCATGGGTCGTCTTCATCTGGTGATTCTTCCTGCACATGGTAACATGAAAGTAGTTCTTTTATTGTCTACATGTTTTGTTGTTGATCTTCGGTCATAAGTTAAACTTCTAGTTCTTTAATGACTATCACCCCTGTAATCCATTTAAGTGTTGAGTCTATGTTGGGGTTCTCATGTTTAAATGAGAAGGTGACTGTAAAATTCTGTTGTAATATTGTCCAGTCTATAGTTCCTCTGTGCAATTCCTGGTCTGTATACCAGTTTGTTGGAATCCCTTCTAATGTGTGAACAAAATGATGAGGCCATTTCTATGGTGGTGTCATCCTCCATAGTGTTTTTTACTTCTCCAAGTGTTCTTCTGGTACCCCATGTCCATCGTATTTCTGTAGTTGGTTGCTTCCCTGTTATACACCAAATCTGATGCGCAGTAACTGCTTACATTGGTACCAGTCCTTGACTATCTCTTTGTGCACACCCCACCATCTTGCAGGTGTTTCCTTGAGTGCTATATCCAGGGCTAAGAGACTAATATTTTATAACACTTCATCTTTGTATCGTGTTAAGAATGATTCTAAGTCATTTACCCCATGGAAGCTGGGAGGTTCCCTTATCTCCTTACCTACCCATATTACTGTGCGATCTATTCTTGTGCATCTTCTTGTGGAGACTTCATGTAACCTCTGCTTCCATTTCTCTAAGATTGTATATGAGTCTAACGTGCATGACATGATACTTCTCCAACTAAGTACCCCATTTGCAGTTGGGTTCACACAATCTTCTTCTCGTGGATTTTTTTTGTACAACTGGTTAATTTCCTTGAGATATAAACAAGTGGGTTATACAAACCTTTCCCCTTCTGATGGATCTAATGGTGCAATGACTCTGTATTCTCCTGACTCAAATGTCATTTTCCTTGTTTTTAAGTTGATTATGGATTGATTGTCAAATGCCCAATCTAAGCCAAGAAATTTCAGATAAGTTGTTGTGCCATCCACTATCTCTATCATGTTGAAATCAGTTTTAGTGTGCACTCCATCCAGATCTATTGTCACCCCCTTTAGTCTTCCAATTGGTAGAACTCGGTTTTGATTTGCTAGTTTCAGCTGAACATGTGAATATACTAAGGTGGGATCTCCCATACATTGCCATGTTTTCTTGGGTAACAAATTTACTTTGGAGCCTAAATCCTATATAATATCTCCCATGTTTAAATCTCCAATGTTGGCATTCAGTCTCAATTTTTTGTTTGGTCTCCTCCTTGTATGCAGATGATTAACTATTTTCTATTCTAGATTTCCTTCTATCTTTGTGCTACATATTTCTATCATATTTTGTAACACTTTAACAGATGATGGATCATTTAGTAGTTTAACATAGGATTGAAAAAAACCCTTAATCGTACTTACTTGTCCCAGGGGTTTTGCTTCTTTGGTGTGATCCATCAATGGAGGCATCTCGTATGCTGGTACTTCTTGAGTATGCTATGCAGTTGATGTCGATGAAATGTTTGGCTTTGAGAATTCTTTCCTGACCTGCTTGAATATCTCCCTTTTGTTATGTGTATCAAACTTCTTCTATGGTTTGACATTCTTCTTCACCCATTGGTGTTGTGTTGGATCTTGTCTTACTGCATTGTTCCCTATCTTAGCTCCTCCCTGTGTAACTATGTTGATATTTCTTTTGTCATCCCTTGCTTCCTCCAAAATCCACTTAACATTTTGATTGTTCTGATTTCTCTTTTCCTAGATCTTCACCAATAGTGTAGGACATTCTTCTGTGTCATGATCTGATGCGCGATAATACATACATGTCGTAGGTGGAAATGGACATTCTCTTGCATAGTGTCTTGGTTATTGGAAGCTGTGGCATACCATTGTTACTTTGCCTCTTCCAAAGCCTCCTCTTCCTCTTCCTCCACCTCTGTAGCCAACTCAATCTCCTCGTGGTGCATTGTATTGGGGCACTTGGTTGTACTACATGATATTATAGTGCAGTTGTGCGATATTGTATTGCGGCTGTGCATTTTTATACGGGGCTAGTACTTGGTTAAAATGTTGTGCAGCTTGCCCGATCATTAGTTCTTCCTGCACCTTGTATGCATCTGATGTTCTTTCCCTCATCAATTCCATTGTCCTATAATCCTTGTCATCATGACCTACTGAATTGCAAAAGTTGCACTATGAAATCTTAGGTATTGTCTGGTATTTCTGCATCATTGGACAGTGATATGGATCATGCCCCTRTTTATTATAGATCTCACATCATATTCCTCCTATTGGAAAAGGGTTTGGAAGTCTTGTTGTCATGTACTGCATGAATGTTGGGAATTCATTCTTATGGTGTCCTTCTATCCTACATGTGGTACACCAAACAACTTMTCTTTTGTCCTTACCTTTGTTMTAGTTTAGCTGGGATGTTAAGTTCTTTAGATCTTCCTTCATCTCCTCTATGGCTGGATCTGTCTTCTAATATTGGTTCTCTTCCATTTGTAGGGCTTCYTGTAGAGCCTCTGCATGGGTTTGAAACTTTTGTTGTCGCAAGGGGTATTTCAAGTGTGGTAGCAATGAATTGATAAACAAATTCCTATGCTGCATATATGTCATGGCATACTGTATCTTTCCCTTTAATMATTTGAATATTTGGTCAATATATCATACATATTCTCTTGGTTTCTATATAATMTATATCATCTCATTCATGTATTTATCCTATGATATAGGCTTCTGGAATTCATTTATCAATAGTTTTTTTATATCTCCAATCGTTCTGGTTGTCCCTGAYAGACTGTTTGCAGCTAAACTCATGTACCAATACAATGCACGATCTCTGAGCGTGATAACTAACTGTGAAATTTTAGTGTCCTCAATTGTGATCTATTTTTCTTCCTAGATCTTTTCACAAATGAACAATTGCTTCTCAGCGTCCTCCGATGCCTCTCCTTTGAATTCTGGTAACCTGATGGTGGGATCATGTCCTGCCATCCTGAATGATGAACTAATACCTCTGTGTGGTGTAAATACTTCACTGCACGTTCTTCCAATTGTTTCCATGATCTTCTTGATCTGGTCTTCGTCCATCATAATTAGGTCCAAGGCCTCCTCCTTATTTCCTTTATCCATTTCTCCCTCCATTTCTCCTTCTCCCTAGTCAGTGTTCCCCCCCTCCCCCATGCACACAAAGAAGTTTAGTTGTCTGATGCCATTGTCATTACACCTTTGTTATATAGTAATATCTTAATAGAATTATATAATGATATGATATGCCTACCTCAAGGTCCCTTCAAGAACTCTTTCTCTGTTGCACTGTAATACTTTGTTATATCTATCGCAAATTTTGTGATAAATCCTGCAACAATGATGTCTAACCAACAATCTAATGTACGCGTAAATTTGTTATCAACTTGTTGTAACTATATGATCTCTACATGATTCCACTCTAGTTGTCTGATCTCTTTTTAGGATGGTTGTTGTTCAACCTTAATATCCACTCCTGCAACACATGTGGGAAATCACAGAAAGATACTTCATGCAAGTCGTTGAATACATACTTGTCCAGATATTCGCGCACAGTGTCAACTTCAGGTTTCTGTTATCTTTCTGTGCAAAATACAACTCCTTTGTTTTCAACCAGCTCTCTATTTCTTCCTTCACTGGGTTCCACGGTTTCAACATCCCCTTTTAGATTCTCATTCTCTTAATGTCTTGTCGTCCGATCTCATTCTTTTGACATGTCTTCAACATATCTCATTCACTCAATCCCATCATGTTCCAACCAACCAGAAACAAAACCATTTGTTGGATTTTATCTTCTACTTTATCATTTATCTACTCTTATCCTACCTTAGTGTCAGATATTGACCCAGGTTCATATTTAACAAGATCCCAACAAAATCCCTCTAAAACTATTGTCTCCTCTAGTAAACCAGAAGGAAACGCAACACACATAGTGTACTGTGCAGTCTCACCAGAGATAGATCTATGGGTGGAGGTAATACTCAGGTGTTTGCAGCCTAGGAATGAGTGGATATCTCTGGTTGTACCTTTGTAAGATTTATTTATTTGGTGTAACATTTGACTAGAGTCTTCATTATATTCATGCATGTGAAATATTAGAGCTAACTAGTTACCCCATTCATTCATCTAGCATTCAACACTTAATAATAATAGTGACACATACATTCAATCACATAACACAAGTGGTACCATGGTTCACCCCCTCATGGGCTACATCCAAAAAGATATGGCTCTCAGGATTTTTATTATGGTTCTGTGATATGTCACGCCACATGTGTTTAAAATATTGGATCTTACACTCTCAATAGGCTCCCCAATCCCTACGAGACTGACTAGATCTCACCAGGATCCTCAGACTGCAATCTAACCCTTGCAATCGAGTTACTCATTGCTTCTCTAGCTCACCGGCTTATTCAATAGTATAGTTCTTACAACTCTCTTCCATCCCGTCGTCCTCTTCCTAAGTACTACTTATTTATATTCTTGGCTCATCAGCCATTATAATACATTGCAAAAACCCTAACCTTAGTGTCATTAGGTCTTCCTTGCATGCACACCTCACATGCTTCCCTCGCACATGTTTCTTTTCCTTCCAGATGTCCTTTCTTCCTTTCATGTTTCTCTTCCCAAAAATAGCCTTTTCTCCTGGTTAGGTCTACATCAAACATTAGTCCTGATATTTTTTGTGGCTCATCAAACAATGTCAGAGCATCTCAGAGTAGATAATATTTGTCTTTATAAATCCTTTTGACCTTAAATATCAATGAAAACTCCAATACCTCTAAGACAAAAAAATAAAAGAAATGATATGATTAACTAAATCCTTTTAAAATCATAAGTAGAGATGGTAGAGTAAGGATAAATAAAATTAAAAAGAGAACTAGGTATCCAAAGTCGATAAGTCTAATTTCCCTTCAATAGAAGAAGAAAAACACAAAATTTATTTTACATTTTGTTTTAATATGAACAATTCCAAATCAAAATACAGGTATTATTTTACTCACAACAAAATAGAGGAAATACCATACCACGGTTGATGCTTTAAAATTATTGCAATAGAAGTAATATTGAATTGCAATACTTACAACATAAATGAGTTTAAATGAAGTTGTAGTATGAGTGAACAACATATGAAACAAATCACAAGAAAGAACATGATTTAATAAACTAGATCTCAGAATCTCTCTTATTTATCTAGAAAATATTTTTATTATAAAGGTATTCACTTACATCTCCGACCAAAAGTCCTTTTCATTTAGCATAGATATAACTTTATACAATTCTTTCCGTAACGAAAAACATGGTTAGAACCTGAGTCTCTAACCTCTATACAACTCACTAATACTAAAATAAAAGTGATTACATCAAAATGGGAAAAATCCCTAAAACTCAACTAATTCTATCTGGATTCTCAAAACTAAATATTACAAAGAAATATAATTTGTACATCTGCCCAATCTCTAGAAAATTATTTGTTGGTCATTTCATGACTTCTCTCCCATCTCCTTGCTCGTAGACACTTGTGTTTCCTACTGATATTTTCATTGAGCATGTGTTTTTAATAATACAACTATGAATTTAGGGATCTCCAAACATGCATTAAATTAAAAGCTGCAAACTTTTCTATGAACCAAAGGTAAACTTCATTGAATTCTGAGTGCAAATTGCTTAGTATTTTGACACTGTAAACTTCATTCCATCAATAATTGATTTATAATTTGCAAATATATCTGATTCACCTACATGATCATTTCTTTATTCTTTTCTCTGCTCTTCTCCAAATTACACATATTTTCCTTTACATTGATTGTTTCAATGAAATAATGGGCATCCCCGAGGTCAATTTCATCTATTTCAACATCTATTGCTAATACGACATTTATACATGCATTTTTTTACCTCCCTAGCCAATATTTTTCTTTCCTCCAAATTGAGTTCCCTTGTTTTCAGTGCCATTTCTCCTCTTAATTGTTCTAATTACGGGAATTGAACAATGCCTTGTATAGTAACATTATGCTTCCAAGAAAAAAATTATTGAAACTTGTGTTGAGTTGATACTAACTCTTTTTCTCTATCAACGATAACTTTCAATGAATCATTGATTATAATGTATTTCTTTTGAATGATTTCCAAGATTTTACAGAAGATTTCCTAAGCTAATGTCAGTTCATTATTAATATCCAAAGTCTATTTCTGGAAAGAAGGAACATCTATAAGAATTTTTTTAACCTAGGTTTGAAATTGAGTAATCACTTATTCTTTTTGAGAAAGAGTGTCTTTCAACATTTGTTGTATTTGATAACTTTGTCTCTTCAACTTTTTCTCCAATTCTTTTATTTGTTGTTGACATTGTTGTTGAACTTGAGTTACCCTGGAACTGACCTGCTTTTCGATATTTGCATCCTTATTCTGTAGGATTTCTTGTAGCTGACTAATTTGATAATCCTTATGATCAAGATCTATATTAAAAACATTTGTTGACCATTTTGTTGTTACAAAAGACCCTAAAGTCTCTGTCATATTCTTTGAAAGTTATTGATTATTTTTCCCTTGTCCATCATATATGATCCTTTGCCTCATCACCATTGAACCATCTTTTTTTCTGAATTTTTCCTTGAAACAAAAACATGTACAGGTTAAACATATAAAATCCTAAAATTATATACACTGCTACTAAAAATAACAATTATCTTTCATAAAATCTAAAATAGACAACTATAAAAAAAGTAAACCTATAATAAAAATAAATTAAGAAATATATACAAATATTTACATCAAAGATTCGTTCAATTGTCACCAGACAAATAATGATTTATTGTTGTAAATTAGCCATTATAAGCTTATTTACAATAGTTCCTCAGGATCTTACAATGAAAATGTTGTGGAACTTGCAGTAAAGAAACCCGTAAAGGTTAGTTAACAGGGAACATAAAAATTAAAATGATTTTCTAAGTTTCATTCTATATAAATATAACATAAATAATTGTTATCAATCATTTCAATCAGATACAAGGCCTTTCAAATAGGTCCTAAAATCTTCAATGATACAATTCCATGAAAATTAGATATGTGATTTGATTGACTAACAATTTTGTTTATCGTGAAAGGATTTTATAATAATGATTTCCTTTTGAAAGGACTTACATGATAACAACTATTATTAAAAACCAGCGTGTCAGTTCCTTTTTGGTTGCAAAGTATAAATATCTTGTCAAAAAGTTATTTATGACAATTGATAAATCATAATTTGATATTACAATTTCTAAAATTGTAACAAAATGTGCAACCCCCTTTAGCAGTTGGATGCCATCGTCATCACACACTTATCACACAACAACATATTTATCCATGTACCTAATGATTTCATAAACCTTTTGCGCGGACCTTTGAAAAAGTCCCTTTATGTAACACTGTATTATTGGGTACAATCTACAGAAAATTCTGTAATGTATCCTGCTAGTATGCTATCCAACCAAAAATCAACTACACGAGTAGTCGGGTTACTTACAAAATTCAATTGTCTTACCAACTCAGGAGTCCAATTCCTCGGATTTTCAGTTTGGTACCTTCCAGTATTCTCCACTAATATTTCTAGACACTCAATTAGAATAATTGGAAATTCGTCAAAGAAAATTCCGTGCAGTTTTGTATACACATACCTTTACATCTATTTCGTGTCACTCATTCGAGGGTTTCTATTCTCTTGTCAAGAAAACTCCCATTCCTCCCTTTCCAACCATTTTGATATCTCTTTCTTATTCATCCTCCAAAACATTCCCTCAATCGCAAATACTGGGTCCCGACAATGGAACCATTTGTTGGTGTTGCGCACAGTTGTAAGACCCTAGGTTCGAGTTATTAGTTGACCAAAAAAAAACACCAAACACCGGTCCTTTTGGCATCACCTGCATGTATAGATGAAGTCTCACCCGACGTATCTATTGGGACTGCAAGAACCAGGTTTCTGCAGTAGTGAGGGAATGGGAGGTGACCATTTGGTTCATTCTTACTTATTGGTTATGTGCACATTTTTCTACCTCTGTTCTTTATTATCTACTTAGTGATTTTAGATCATATCATCGTTACATTCTAGATTAACACATAACCCATTAATGTAATAGTCATGATTATTACGCACTAATTAAACATAATACAAATATGATCTACTATGCATCCAGACAAAATTCATAAGAAATCACATAAAATACATATGACACAAGAGTTTCAACCAACTTTGGGCTACGTCCACAATCATTGGCTTCTTTATTAGGCGTTTGGTAATTGATTCAGGATTGCGCACTGAGCTTACAAAGATACATCATGGTCATCTTTCTCTTCTCCTATCCTAGCCTCTCTGCAGTTCAGGCCTCTCTCTCTCTCTCTCTCTCTCTCTCTCTCTCTCTCTCTCTCTCTCTCTCGACATCCTCTCATTATCATTCAAACATGGATTCCTTTCTCTTACATAATAACAATATAAAGTAGAGAACTCAATATGCGGAACCCAAAAATATCATGAATAGGAAACCCTGTTCTCTCAAACCATACATATTTATAGATACATCGTAGGGCTTAAAAACCTACTTTTCTCATCCCAAAACCATATTACAATGCATGACTACTCCAGTCAATTAGAGTTTTGGGCTATTTTGTTAATCCCTAAATAGTGGTTCATTACCCCTTAATTGGGGCATATTATATTAGTACTGTTATTTTATTTATGTTGTCTTTATTCCATTAGTTGTAATTATACCTCCTAGTCTGCTATATATACCAAGGAGACATTTTCATTTTGAATCATCTTGGAATTGTACATTTATGTGGGAATAAGGAGGTTGCCTCCTCGAAGAGGGTTATTATCTGAAGTTATCTCTTTTTCAAGGCATTGAGTACTTCTTCTGAGGTTTTTCTATGCTATATTGATATTTGGTTCTTAACATATGGTATCAG
>ML778236.1:623066-668324 GCA_009831015.1 Picea engelmannii | reverse complement strand
TTTATGTCGGCTTTATTCCATTAGTTGTAATTATACCTCCTAGTCTCCTATATATACCAAGGAGACATTTTCATTTTGAATCATCTTGGAATTGTACATTTATGTGGGCATAAGGAGGTTTCCCCCTCGAAGAGGCTTATTATATGAAGTTCTCTCTTTTTCAAGGTGTTGAGTACTTGTTCTGAGGTTTTTCTATGCTATATTGATATTTGGTTCTTAACATATTTTCACTTGCTTTTCCATCTGCATGTTGATTTTTCACTTTGACTGTTGTTCTTCTTGCTTTTGTGCGTCCTTCTATCTTTAGCGTGTCAGGATTTCATCCTTCCTTTTCACCTTCTTTCTTCTCCCCCTTTATTCTTCTCTATGCTTTATTCTTATCTCTTCTGCACATTGTTCTTCTGGATGCACCTCAACTGCGTACTCCCAAATCTTCCTTCTGCTTCTATGCATGCCTTTTGCACACTTCTTCTATACTTAGGATTTTTACCAAAAGTGTATCCCAAAATTGCGCATCCAATAGAATACTTTGGGGTAAGTTCTATGATGCTCATCAAAGAATTTAACCCCAAGTCCTATGACTCTAAATATCATGCCAACTATGCATTAAATGTGAAACTCATCGATCTATATATTTACCAAACAACCTAGACTTTTCATTATCTTGCTAAGGTGCCATATCTCTCCATATTAAGAAATCATCGATCCATTGTGTTCACACTCACAACCTATCAGGTCCCTCCACGTGGAAATAAAGTTTCCAGGTATGTCTTGACACTTTACTCCATTGCTAGGGTTAGGTTTACTCTCTTTTATTTTTTGTTGTTTGTTTTGAAAACACTATTTTGCTAATTTTTCCTACCCTCAAGCAGCCTGCATTATCAAACCAATGTTGAGACCCTATACCTTCATACTATTGAGTTTTCTTATGACCCCTTAAGTGAATCCAACATGAGAATCATTGAAACAACCCCCACAGATCAACCCTAAAAATGTTTTCTTTTCCAACAATATCGATGGAGCTCATAAAAATTGATTAGATCATGATCTGAACTTCCATCCAAAGAACATGACATGTGACAATTTTTTTTTTCATTTATCTAACTTTCGGAAACAAAAACCTAGACCATTCATTTCTTAATTGAGTCACTTCATAGTAACTCTTTCGATTATATCGGTGGAGTGCTTGTTAACTCCAATATGATCAGAGGAGTTGTAAGTAAATTCATTGATTGTCTATATTTCAGAAGCTCTAAAGTCAACTCCTTTGATGTGTTATCGGAGCACTTGTAGTTAAATCCTCTGATTCACATCAAAGGATTTGTCATCAACTCTACTAATATTGCATCAGAGCCAATTCAACCAACTCTCCTCAACATTTTATTGGAATATTTAGAACCAACTTGTCTGATACACATCAGAAAACTTGTTATCAACTCCTCTGATTTGCATTGGAGGAATTAATTTCTAAACCTCCATTTTTTCCTTATGAGCACATATTTCACCCTTTCTTCCTCACCAAGATGCTAAAAAATTCCTTCCATCATTTTATCATCCTCATATTATGATTCTCTACCCAGTGACAACCCCAATGAGTCTTCTGGTAGTTCAAATTATTAAGATGCATTTGATTTCATACTATGTGTGATTTTAATATCCACACTAAAGCCCACCTTTTCTTGCAAATCTGGATATGTCTCCTCAAAATAAGATAGCCAGTAAGGAACTTGGGATAGAGGCCTTCGGTAGTGGCCAAAAAAAAAAGGAGAGCCAAAAACAATCGGAGCCACATACGATGATACATCATGACTCCTAAAAAAGGATAGAGAAACACTGAAGTGGGGAGAAATATACTGCATGTTTAAGAAGTATAAATTATCCGTTGAAGTTGAAGAACTATATGAACTCAAGGTGTTCAAAAACATCAAGAAGTCAGGAATTTTCAGAGTAGCAACACACCCAATGGTGTTTCGATGTCCAGATTCTATCACCTGGATTTTGACGAATATAGATGTGAACGACAGATATGTCTACAATGCCAAGAAGGACCCCATAGCTTCATTCAAACTTGAATATTTGGCCATTTGTTATCACATCAAAAAGGGAAGTAAGAAAATGGATAGTAAACTCCTTAATGAGTTTGAATACACACCCAAGGACCTATTTCCCAAATGGTACAAGGTCAATAGACAATTCAAATATAGGCCCAAAGGAGTATACTCCACACGTTCCATGAGAAGGCCTTATTAGTACCTGGTAGCCATGTTGTGTCGACTATACGGGGAACCTGACGCATCCCAATTCTCTCTATCATATATGCCCCTAATATACTACTGCACAGATGAAGGAATATCATCCAATTGGGATGAAATCCTATCTAAAAAGTCATAGTAGCTGTCTCTATGGTCAAAGGATACCAACCCTGAATGTTTCCAAGATTTCACATGTCCTTGTAACTCTTAGACATCATGTGGATAACCCATAAATAAACATAGGATGGGGTGGAGTTGGAAGCCATCTAACTTGGCCATTCATGTGTACTGTAAAGTTCTCTAGGAGCACAAATACTGCACGAAATACCAGAATATATGTGAGCATATTTGGCCCCTTTATATGAATTCATATTCTGCACCACTCCTCCTTGCATGACCGATAAAGATATTGCAATCATAAGGAGAATTGGAGACTGATATCTCTTGGAGCACGAAAAATATATAAGAGTGTATGGAGAAATTAATCCACCTCACCTACTTCCCTAATTCATGCTTGACAAGCTTGTACTCCAAATGGTTGCATACCAAACCATCATACACGGGGTTGGAGGAATGTTATATTGAATAAAACAATAAACATGGCCACCACTACCACTATATGTTGGTAATTACTTCTTCAAGAACACCCCCACTATATTATCACTTCGGGGAAGAATGATACATAATACATGATCCCAAGAATACTGTGAGAGACTAGTGACACCACTTCAATAAGATTGGTCTACCCTGGGAATATACCACACACATATAGGAGGAGGAGTAAGTGCATTAGAATTCCTAGAATTATGATGAAGTCATATCCAACATGCATTCCATCCAAGAGGGGAAATCATAGATGAAGAAAAGGCTAGAGAAGAAGCCAAAAAGAAATTAAAGGAAGAGGAAGCTAAGCAATCACCCCACACTTCCACCTCGATACACTCAGGGTCAACATAATAGGTAGAAGAAGCACCGACTGATAAGAAGAGGAGGGATAAAGAGAAATTCCTAAAAAATAAGAATGAAACATCAAATAAGAAGCAAAAGATCGAGGCATACAAATCCAAATATAAATCTTATGTAGAATAAAAATATGTAATAGTATGATAGGTCAAAGAAAAGGAAGAAGCATCTGGATAAGCAACAGAGAGAGGGATAGTGGGACAAGCAAAAAGGGAAGACAAAGAGGAAGCTGAAAAAGTAGTTGAAACTGAAAGGCTACAGAAAGATTGAAAAGACGGAGGGGGTGACACCCACCCAATGGAAATATATATCTCAGAGGTGTCAAACGTAGGTGGAGGCACATATATATTAGGCAGTGGTTTGGGAATGGGACTCTAGACACCATTGCAATTGAGTGAAGTACTCGACTTGAGAAACTTCACATATGACAACAAAAGTGGTAAAAATGTGTAGGAACAAGTGAATAAAGTTCTAGCAACGAAAGGGATTCCTATCTCAATGGTCGCACACATCCCCGTGACAGGAAATGTGAGGGAAAATCCAAACTGTCTCTGCATTCATGAATGCTAATGTGGATAACATTAAGAGACTGTGCCAAAAAAATGAGGAGAAAGAGGCAAGGATCAAACATATGTAGGAAAGACTCCAATAATTCATAATTGACAATTGCAACCTTCAAAGTTTCATAATCAGTGCTGAGAAGGTCAAGAGAGAACTAGAAGAGACCATCATAGACATGTATGCTCATCTGCACCTTTTTCAAGAAGAAGGAGCTACAATAATTGAGCAGAATAACCAGATATAAACAAAATTGACAGAGTACAACACTATATGTGAAGGCATCACCGACATCGATAGATGGATCGCTGAAAATACTGATGCACCGCCTAAACTATACCAACCATCAAGAGTAGATATAAAAACAAACTTGTACGCACTTAACCATTTTCAATAGGTAGGACAGAGGGATGATAAGGAGGTTAGCAAATCAATGGAAATATGCTCAAGGATACATGAATATGTGCATGAATTGATTGAGAGCATATGAATACCAAGGCAAGACGAGCTCATGAGGAATATAGTGATAGAAGAGATAGTAAACAAGGTGCATGATAACATGAATAAGAGTAGAGAAGTAGTTGAAACATCCACTACCATCTCCACAGATCTCATATATCAACACTTACTGCAATCGATAAAATTTTATACCATGATACAAGCTTTCATGAAGACACTAGTAAAGGACATGATCACCCTGGAAGACAATGTGGCCATGAACAACGTAGCTCTGGAACAACTAGATTACAGGAGAATCATATCCTTGTATGATCAATTATAAATATGGACATCATACATCAGAGAGAAAAACCCATGATTAAAGACAAAATAGTGGCTAGAGAACATTAACACCTATTTCTTATTTTGTATTTTTCTCAACTAACCTCAATTTTCTCTTTAATGTACACTTGTCACTAGGAAGGAAGAAGTTGAACCATTGTTTTAACCACCTCTTCAAAGGGGTAGGAAAAGAGTTACCCAATGGTTACTAGGAATTGTAAAAGAGAGGGTAGAGGCTCATTTGGAGGGGAATTTTGGATTTTCAAGCAATTTATAGAGCCGAGAACTATTTTGAGAACATATACCTTGTTAATGAATATTGAGAATCCTTGAGGGCCAAATTTTGAAGAAGGAAATCTTGTGTATGAATCAATCTAAGATGTGAATTATTTTGATTGAAGATGAATGTTGTTCATATGGACTGTAAGAATGCTTGTTTGTTTATGGGTTAACTCTATGAAATCTATGTTGTTCTGCATGTTTAAGTGTTTCTTTAAACATCTTTGTGCCTTGAGATTAATGAGTTTTTAATGTATGCATTGATATAATTTGGACTATTCTAGTTATATATATTTGCATGCGCTTGTTTCTGATTCTTCTCTTCTATTTTAGCTACATGTTTGGAAGTTTATGCACAATTCAGTTTCATTTTGATAGTTTTTCGGTTACCTTAGTGTGCTCCTAGCTAGGATAGATTAGATTCGTAATAGATTATTTTGTCTTTCATACATAATCTTCATGCACATATTTTCATTGCAATTCCATCATCACGCATCTTCATTGGTAAGCCATACCATAATCGGCCAAAACTCCAAAAATAGTAACAATGGAAGCCATGCCAAATTTTGGATGTGACTCATAATCCAAATGGTGCATAGTATAATTGGGATCGTGTACTGGGGAGTATCCCTTGTTTTTGTTGGGCGAATTTATACCCATCAATATAACCTTATACAATTTTTTAGGGAATGTCGACTCGATTGGATGCAACAAAATTGTTGTTCCTAAAGTTTATTTGACTTTGATTTGACTTGACTCAACTCAATCTCAGTCAACCTAACCATGTTATGGAACCAAAGGATGGGACACATTGAGGAAAAAGGACTTTGAGCTATGCACAACAAAGGTATGGTTGAAGGTTTTCCTGATTGTAATATGGAAGTTGATTTTTGTGAACATTTCATATATGGAAAACAAAATTAGGTTAGGTTCCCATCTAGAACAACAAGGGAAAAGAAGATTTTAGAATTGATTCATAGTGATGTGTGTAATACCCCAAGGCCAAGCCTCTGCTAAATTGTAATTGTGTTTATAAAATGGTGAGCCAAGTATTTATACACTGGAAGGATTATGTGTTTATTAGGCCAGAGAGCCTGGATCGCTTAAGGCCAATGATCCTATTTTTGTATATGTAAATATTCACATCATTAATATAATTACATTGTTGCATGTAGACTGACCATGAATAAATAGTTATGGGGGAATAAAATCCAATGGGAAGGGAAAGGGAAGGGGATAAGAGTCTAGGAAAAAGGGTTAAGATTGAGGGCTTAACCCAAGGGAATATTATAATATATTTTCCTAAAGACTAAGGGTTGGAAAATAATCCCTATTATCTTAAGCTCCTTTGGGGAAAGGAACGAACTCCAAGTGGGGAGGAACGAGAACCCAAGAGAGCCATGTGTAAATATTGGCACATGCAGTTTTATGTGAGAAATCAGTTCATTGTGGGTTTAACTCAGACATTCTTTCCATGATCCCCATGCACGAACACACTCAGAAACTGAGAATTCAGGCAACCATCCACTTCCTCCATCGTTGACCCCTGCAACATTCATGCAAGCTCTGAAACCTACAAAACCCATGAAGCTAGCCCATTTTTATCCTATGAAGCGTGTTGGAACAAATATTGAAATTTTGGCTTTCAGTAGCTTAGGAGGAAAAAATTTATAGTGTTTAGCTACCGAAAGTGCATAATTTCGGTAGCTTAAATCTCAGGTTTCATATGCCATTAGCTGTCGAAAGTGTATTGGCCAAGACCAAGAATTCAAGCACCATGCATCAAGCCACATGGAGGAAGAGCTCATGAGTAGGCATGAAAATAATGCAATAAATGACATAAAATCACTATAATAGGGTTTAACATAAATGCCACGTCACCATTTCGGGGTTTCGGCCATCAGAGGTTTGGCCGACGTAAAGATTTTAACCACTGCTCTGTTTCCCGAAACTCGAAATCCTGAAATCAGGGTTTCGGGACTTTTGATGGCTTATGGCACTCTGAAATCGCACTGTTAGCCACCGAAATCCAAGACTTTCAGCAGCTAAGATACCCTTGTTTTCGGCGTGATAGCCACTGAAATCGCAGATTTTTTCCAGTGACTAAATTGCCTTAGAAAAAGTCAGTTTTCTCAGTCGTGGAGAGGTCGTTTTGTGCGCTCAAATGGTCGATTGACATATATAGATCCTAATATTTCTAGTGGTTCATTCATATTTTCATTTGGATCTTGGGAAGGTAGTCAGAAGTGCCCCGCAAGATGGGGTTCATTTTCAGAAATGTGGCATTTTTTACTATGTTGAGTCATCATTTTCAAATGATGATTCTGAGCGACTGGAATATCGTTTTCATAAAAATTCAGATTTTTTTGTGAATAACACATCATATATCAATAAAATCTCTCAGTTTTCCTACAGGTGTCACATATTGGGAGAATCGAATCCATCTCCGAGCCCTAATTTTTGGATCTCATATTTTCCTGTTTTGACACATGTTTGTAAAATGCAAATCTGGGGAAAATAGAAACAAATTCAAGGAACTGAGAGAGGTTTTTGCTCAGAAAAAAAATATTCACAAAAGCCTCTTTCTGTTTATACACAACTGTCATGATTTGAGAGATACAAAANTTTGACACATGTTTGTAAAATGCAAATCTGGGGAAAATAGAAACAAATTCAAGGAACTGAGAGAGGTTTTTGCTCAGAAAAAAAATATTCACAAAAGCCTCTTTCTGTTTATACACAACTGTCATGATTTGAGAGATACAAAATCATAACCGCAGCCATATTTTTCAGCAGTTTGGTCCATTTTCTAATGGCATAAAGTTTCTGAAATTGATGGTAACTGTTGTTGTCTTTTGGGAGGATTTCGACCTCAATACCTATATGAGATACCTATTCATTTCTAGAGAGGGATTTATTTGTAATTCGAATCATTTTTCAGTGATTCGAAAGGGGGAAAAAGACTTGTATTATTATATCTTCTTGAAGAAGAAAAAGGGGGGGGGGAGACACACAGGAGTAGTACTCCTGGACTGTAGCTTTCATTTTCAATTTAATAAAAGATTGCAGAAGCATGTTTTATCCATATCAGAGATTCTTGTGATGTTTCTTGCATATTTTGTCCATTTTCTTAGTTTCAATATCACTCCATCTATCTTTTCTTCTGGATTTGTAACTATTTTGTAATAGAATTCATCCTTTGTTAGATGCTTTGTTGCAGACTAGTTATAGGTTGTTTCTTGCAGAGATCAAGGTTCAAAACTCATCCTCTGCTAGATGCTATGTCCCAACCATCTTTTTCCACTGATTTATGTGTGGAATTCACTCATCGCTAAGTGCTCCTTGTGTATTGATATGTTTTCTCTTTATTCTACTGCCATACTTTTATAAATCCTTCTCTTTGTAACCAACTTCTACCTTGACTTTGTTCCATGTATTTCCATTGCCGAAACACTCTTATTATTTACTTGATTATTTGACTCCATGCCCACTGGACTACCTCCCGGTCCAACCCATCAGCCCTAAAAACCTAGAAATTGTTTGTTACCCACAAATCTGCCTGTTGTTAAGCTTATTGGATATCATATCATGAAATATATTCGAGAGATCCCTGTCAAGTTGGAAGGGGCAACTTATAATCAAAATTGGTTTGTGGTTATCTCAGAATTTACTTGCATGCAACCCAAATCAAGTTCTAAGTGATAACTTATTTTTTCATTTAAAATGTGCTAAGGCTTGACTCAATTACAGCCTAGAGTCAACTCTTGCGAAAACAAAGTGCAAGGCGACTGTGTAGTTCCTGAGCCATATCGCACTCTATCCATTTTGATGTTGTTTCCCATGTTTTTATATGGACTGGTGTGGATTGTTGTCATTACCAAAGCCATACCTGATTTTACTTCTTTGATTTCCCTCACTAAATTGGGCTGGGAGTTGTACTAAAGAAGCAGGTTTTTAGGCCTATGAGAAACTCTCTCTAGGTGAGAGAGGTTGTTGGGGAAGTGAATTTCCAAGAGGGAGACTCACGACAGTTGTAGTGCTCTAAGACTTCTTCTCTGGCCTGTTGTTGAAGCCTTAGAAGGAGAGTGGGGCAACCAAAGGACTATTGAGCATAGAAGGGGCACACTCCCTAGGGTGGGATAGGCATGTGGGGAATGAGGGACTATACGTTATAGACATGAGTGGAGTCCTAGGAATAGAATCATTCCTGGAGACTTTGTAACCTCATCTTAGCCTAGGATTTCCTTTACCCTAGGTGGTGTTTAGTCCCAGCTCGGGGGTGACCCACTGCTGAGAGTGATGAGCAACGTGGTCTAAGGTTGGGAGGTTCTTGGAAGGTCTACACACAGTCGGTGGCCTTCATAAAAATATAAGTATTGTTTCTATCTTAATTTTAATCCATGTATCCTCTACATGTATTGATATTTATAATATTGCCTGTGTAAGCTGTTTGTAGAAGATTGTTGTGATTTCCGCATTAATTTGTGTATTAGTAGAATGCATATTATCTTTTTAAGTTTACATATATGATTTTCCAGAAAGATCTATGTGTACCATAATCCATCAGGTATATGTCTGGGCATGGACAATTTTGACTATCAACAATAGAGTGAGAAGTTTTTATTTCAAGTGACATTGCCCAGCAGAACGTTGGGGGTGTTACAAATTGGTTTAAGATCTTGAAAAAAATAAGTTTTGTAATATCATGGTCCGACTGGGTGGCCTCAAGATGCTACAAATTGGTCTCAAAGGCCAAGGTTTCAACACTAAACCAGGATGGGCCACGAACATGGAATTTGGAGTCAAAATTCTACAAGGATTTGATGTACAGAGTGCCTGAGTGATGCTGAGAGAGATATTGGGTGGTAATGGAAAGCTCATGAGGTATAACAGTTCGATAAAGTCAACATAAAAAAGATACCACGATAACCGTGGGTTTTGAACCACAAGATTTAAATTTGAGCCATAGGATATGTTCGGGAGAAGGCATACCCTTCACAACCATTAGATCTGTAAAAATGAGCATGGTGGTTAAGAGCCAAAGTCCTCTGGACTTTTCCACTCTAGATGATCAAATTTCTTGTCATAAAAAAGGAAAAATCCCTGGAGGTCCAAAGTTATGGAATGGATCTACGTCATAGATCACTGGGATGAGTACTTGACCATTAGATTTGGCCAAAGACATATCTGAGCCGTTAGATCAAGCATGGATCAGGAGGTGGGGTGAAATGGTGATGATAAGATCCCAAACGTTAGATCTACATGCGATTGAAGTGATTCATATATCTCACGGCAGTTCAGATGTTCGACGCTCTGAGAGAACTGAGACCTTAAGTTGTAAGGAGAGAAATCTCCTGAAGTCCCGAACTCTAGATTTAATCTGGACCGTTTGTGTTTGAGGAAACGTGTCGGCACATCAACCTATTCAGGAATCCAACATGATAAAACTAAGTATGATGATCCTAAAACCTTGGAGGAAACCATAAGAAGAGCCAAGTGCTTATATGATCAATAAAAAGGAAATCCTACTTTCCATAAGGCTTGGGAGGACAAAAAGAAGTTTAAGAGGGAACAAAGGAAGAAGGGGAACAAGCCACCCTTCTTCAGAAACAGTTCTCAAAGAAAACAAACCCCTAGATAACCCAGAGTCATTGAAATAGGTGGGAAAAGGCCAATGTATACACCCATTCAATGTTCGGGTTGTAAAGGATATCATATGTATAGATATTTTCCACACAAAAGTGATAAAGTGAGATATGTCCACTATGTAAAACAAGATGAAACAATGGAGGACATGGGCATAAGTGTTCCAAGGATCTACGCATCCCTGGACAACAAGCAAGAAGAGTTTCAATCACACATGATTGAAATAGAAGGTATGATCAATAACCATGACTTTAATTTTTTAATAGATTCAGGAGCTAGTCATAGCTATATAGATACTAAGGTAGTGGAAATATTGCAATTTCCAATAAACAAGCATGGGAAATCTTGGCTAGTGCAACTGGCTACAGGAGCCAAGAGAAAAGTTGTTGAGTTGGTTAAATCATGTCTAGTGGACATGAATGGGCTGGGTACCAAGGCAGATTTGAACATCCTACCCTTGGGTTCATATGAATGTCTAATTGGTATGGATTAGTTGGACCAACACCATGTTGTCTTAGACTATCATAACAAGGCATTTACTTGCCTAAATGAGGAAGGGAACCCAAGAACAATCCAAGGAATTCCTAGGGAAGTTATTGTCTAAGAGATATCAACAATGCAACTGAAGAAGTGTTATAGGAAGGGTTTCCAAATATTCGCGACTCATATGGAGCAAGCACCTAAGAATACGGAGCCAAATCTCGAGGATCATGCAGTCTTGAAATATTTTGAGGATTTATTCAAGGAGATATTGGGATTACTGCCTAAAAGAGATGTTGATTTCTCTATAAATATGATGCCTAGAGAATCTCTAGTATCAAAGACTCCCTATTGGATGAGCACACCAAAGTTGAAGGAGTTGAAAATGTAGCTTGAAAATATTTTGAAGAAGGGGTATATACGCCCAAGTGTTTCACCTTGGGGTGCCCCAGTTTTACTTGTAAAGAAGAAGGATGGGACATTGAGGTTGTGTATTGATTTCAGGAATTTAAACAAAGTAGCTATAAATAACAAGTATAATTTGCCAAGTATTGATGATATCTTTTATGAGTTAAAGGATGCAATGATATTTTCAACGATTGATCTCAGATCTAGTTACCATCAAGTAAGGATCAGATATGAATACATCAACAAGACTGCCTTCAGGAAAAGGTATGGTCATTACAAGTTCACAGTGGTGCCATTTGGGTTATCAAATGCACCAGTTATGTTCATGTGCTTAATGAATGGTGTTTTCCGAGAATAATTAGACAAGTTTGTAATTGTATTTTTGGATGACATCCTTGTATATTCCAAGTTAGAAGAAGAGCATGAGCATCACTTGAGGATGGTGTTACAAGTGTTAAGAGAGCACTAGTTGTATGCCAAATTGAGCAAGTGCTCATTTTATCATAACCGAATTCAATATTTGGGGCATATCATATCCGAAGAAGGGATATCATTGGACCCTGAAAATATTGAAGCTATTAAAGGGTGGACACCACCTAAGAATGTGAAAAAATTCAGATCCTTCATGGGTCTAGTTGGATACTGCAGAATATTCATTGCATGGTTTTCGAGGATTTCTCACCCGATCACTTCCTTGCAAAGGAAGGGGGTGAAGTTTCAATGGAAAACATAATGTGAAAAGAGCTTCTAGCAATTGAATTCATTGTTAACCAGTGTTTCAATTCTAATAATTTCATATCCGAATGAAGATTTCATGGTTTGCAGAGATGCATGCAAAGAATGACTTGATGGAATCCTCAGTCAGAATGGATTTGTGGTATGTTTTGAATCCATAAAATTGAAAGAGACTGAAAGGCTCTATGCCACTCATTATTTGGAGTTGGCATCTATAGTACACACCTTGAAGAAGTGGAGGCACTACCTCATGGGAAAAATATTTGAGCTAAGAACAATCCATAATGGTTTGAAATATTTGTTTGATCAACCAACTTTAAATGCAAGGTAGAGAAAATGGTTGGAATTCCTCTGTGAGTGTGACTTTGATATCAAGAACATCAAAGGAAAAGAGAACAAAGTGGTTGATGCACTCAGTAGGAGATTCCATGAACTGCATGCTGCAACCATTAGCATGTATCAAACTGATCTTAAAGGCATAATTTCTTAGGCTGAAAAATAATATTTTCAGTACATGATGTTAGTAACAAAATTACAGCAAGGTAAAATGCAACAGAAGGTTGAAGATGATAAATGGGGAAATGATGAAATTATCTTGGACATGAAAATAATTTATGTACCCAATTCTCATTAATAAAGGAGTACGATCTTGAAAGAGATGCATAATGTACCTTATTTTGGACACCTTGGATATCAGAAAACCATTGTCGTTGTCAAGAGCCAATACTATTGGCCAGACATGAAGAAGGAAACTGTTGAGTACATTGCCAAATGTTTGGAGTGTCAGAAGGTCAAGGCTGAGCATAGACACCCAGTTGGGTTGTTGCAACCATTTCCCATTCTTGAGTGGAAGTGGGAAGTGGTGAAAATGGATTACATCACTTGATAATTGATTAGTATGAAAGTGATCGACAAATAAAAAATTTGATTATGAAAGTGATTAGTATGAAAGTGATCGACAAATCAATAGTTTTTCCAGTTCCATGGAATTGGAAGTTTGGAGTTGAGAGAATGTCTAAAGTTCCAGAGCCCTGAAGTCTCGAAGCTCTAGATAAGTTCCTATCTGTTAGCGTTGGGTCAGACCTTGTGGTCACATGAGATTGGGGACCAAAGAAAAGGGGGTAAATTCCCAAAAATTATTTTTAATAATAGAAAAGGGATTAAACAAGAAGCCCGTGAGGTTCTTGATTGTTCATACCTACACCTAACAAAGTAATAAGGCTTGTAAACCTGAAGAGAGGATCCATCACGGATCCAAGAGCCAATTCGGATTTGAGATGAAAGAATCCATGTATAAGGATTGCATAACTGAAAAGACAAATTGTCAAGTATCCATAACTTCCTGCTCAAAACTCAGAATTGAGCATGGAAGTAGGCATTGGAAAGGTCTTGAATAGTAGAAGATAACTATCCACCCATAAATTTGATCTGAATAGTTAATTTCTCAAGAAATAATTAAAAGGAAGTYTGATATATGTTATTGAAACATAATGGTTCAAGTTTTTATGAAATTGTTGAGACAGTTAGCCTAACAAAGTTCCATTGGCTGCACATTCTRCAAAATTAATAACAAATTGATCAGATCAGGATCAACATAGTGGATAGAGAGATGGATGATACACAGGGGCCTTATAACTAGGAAGATTAAATCAAAGGAATGGATCTCCATTTGGGAGGAMAAAAAGCCTACTTTCTAGAAGGATTGGGAGGACAAAAAGAAGTTTAAGAGGGAATAAAGGAAGAAGGGGAACAAGCCACCCTTCTTCAGAAATAGTTCTCAGGGACACAAAACCCCTAGAAAACCCARAGTGACTGAGACAGGTGGGCAAAGGCCAATTTATAAACCCATTCAATGTTGGGGTTGTAAAGGATATCATATGTATAGAGATTGTCCACACAAAAGTGATAAAGTGAGAGATGTCCACTATGTACAACAAGATGAAACAATGGAGGACATGGGCAGAAGTGTTCCAAGGATCTACGCATCCCTAGACAACAAGCAATAAGAGTTTCAATCACACATGATTGAAATAGAAGGTATGATCAATAACCATGACTTTACTGTTTTAATAGATTCATAATCTAATCATAGTTATATAAATCCTAAGGTAGTGGAAATATTTCATTTTCCAATAAACAAGCATGGGAAATCTTGGCTGGTGCAATTGGCTACAGGAGCCCAGAGAAAATTTGTTGAGCTAGTTAAATCATGTCTAGTGGACATGAATGGGTTGGGTACCAAGAAAGATTTGAACATCCTACCCTTGGGTTCATATGACTATCTAATTGGTATGGATTGGTTGGACCAACACCATGTTGTCTTAGACTATCATAACAAGGAATTTACTTGCCTAAATGAGGAAGGGAACCCAAGAACAATCCAAGGAATTCCTATGGAAGTTATTGTCCGAGAGATATTAACAATGCAACTGAAGAAGTGTTACAGAAAGGGTTGCCAAATATTAGCGAATCATATGGAGGAAGCACCTAAGGATAAGGAGTCAAATCTCGAGGATCATGCAGTCTTGAAATATTTTGAGGATGTGTTCAAGGATATATCGGGATTACCACCTAAAAGAGATGTTGATTTCTCTATAAATATGATGCCTGGAGAAGCTCTAGTATCGAAGACTCCCGACTGGATGAGCACACCAGAGTTGAAGGAGTTGAAAATGTAGCTTGAAGAGATTTTGAAGAAGGGGTATATATGCCCAAGTGTGTCACCTTGGGGTGCCCTAGTTTTACTTGTAAAGAAGATGGATAGGACATTGAGGTTGTGTATTGATTTTAGGAAGTTAAAAAAAGTAACTATTAGTCCTTAAATTTTCACTTGACTATGAGAGAGAACGCTAGGGCATCATCAGGTTATTGCAATAGTATTTTGAGGGTTTTATGATTTGGATTTTTGAAAGGGTGGTTGAAAAATGGTTCAAGGTTTAAAGATAAACACGAACTTCAGAATAAGGACAAATGATATCCCATTAACTGATTAAAGGGTAGTCACATAGATAAATTAGACAAATAAGGAAAAGAGAATATGAAGCCTTCAATTTTTTAATGTCACAAATAATTCTTATCTCAAAATATCATTAAGAAACAAGAATATCATCTTGAAATCAAAAAATTGAAAATAATCACAACAACAAATTCTTTATTGTATCAATTGATAGTCAAGAAAACAATGCATTGTAGTTTGATAAATGATCTCAAGCATGAAGAGAAAAAGAACATAGAAGAAGATAAAGTCTAACCATCAATATGACTTTGGCATTAAGTGTCATATAGAATAAGAATGTCTTTACAAGGAGTTCAAAACAAGTCCCTGAATATCCAAATTTTCGACCTTTACCGACTCCTTCTTTTGTCTACTTAAACTATCCAAAACAGAATATCTCAGATCCTATATTCTAGTGTGCTATTAATGATAGGATCTGATCAACATATATCTTCTAGGGAGGTTAGCTCAAAATGAGCATTTACATTACAAAAATAGATATCATCTCAAAAACTTAATCCCAAATGATCCTTTCGTCAATACATTTGATTCTACAAAATGGGAATGATTTGATTTAGTCATGTATTCAAAGTGTTCAACTTCACAAGCCAAAAACAAGTAAATATTTCCTCGTCCCCTGATAAATATAAAAAATTCAAGTGTGTCAAATCCTTCATAAGGGTATTAGGATATGATAACAACACTATCTTTATCAGTCCTTTGTTTCCTCTTAGTGGTGATTACAATGTTATGACAATAGAGTTTAAAGTTGATTTCTCTAATCTCTTTGAGCAATGCTTTTTGCTCCTTTCTTCTTCTTGAACCCGTGTATCTTTTCCTATTTCCTGGCGCTCCATTTCTCCACTTGAGCCTTTTCCTTCTTCAACACCATTCTTTGAAGTTCTATGATATTCTCTTTATCACTTTTGACCTTGACCTAGAATTATGGAAACTCTTCTATAGGTGCATGCGTGTTTAGATATACGGAAACCTTAGGTTCTCTCAGTTTAATTTGATATCTAGAAGCTAATCCTAAGATGTGATCATCATCTGAACTAGTTGAGTCCATGGCTTCTGGAATATTTGATATATGGTCTGAGTTTACAAGGTTACTTTATTTATTTTCAGAAATCATCCTGGTACCTTTAGCAAGTGCTTCAGCTTTTGATAATCTGGTAGTAGCTCTTTTTACAAGTCCTGCAAGAAATTTAGCAATCTTCTTACCTCTTTCTACTAGTTTCCTATGTAATGGAGGTCTTTCTGCCTTTTCTTTGACACCTACTTTAGATTCCTCATAATGGTCTTCTATGACTATTGGATTTTCCTCTTTGATAGATGGGTCAAACATGGCTTTGGATTTTAGCCTGTATTTGATAGAAACCCTAGTAGAATTTCTCCTTGGATATTGAGACAGGTTCAGATTTATTATCTTGTTTTTATCTGTGGCACCTTTCTTACTGGTTAATTTATGCTTATGATTGACTCTGGGTTTAATATAATAATCCTCAACTAAATATTCTTCTATTTTAATGTATGCATCTGAAAACATTTCGATCTTTGTATCAAACTTGGATCTCTTACCTCTGTTGGTCATGGCTTTCTCCTTAATGTCATCTACAGGGGTATCGGCATGAATGTACTAAGTCTTATTTCTTTTGTTGTTCCTTGGCACCCTTGTTACAAACATTTATTCTTTGAATGAAGGTTCATCAGTTGTGATACTTTGTTTCTATGTAGTTGTCTTTATTTCTTCTTTGATTGGAGTTTCATCGGCTGTGATACTCTGTTTCTATGTAGTTGTGATACTCTGTTTCTATGTAGTTGGTTCGTCATGACTCTGGAAGGTGGTAAATAATTCGAACCATCCATTTTCCTTGAACCTTTGTGACATTTGCGGATACACTTCAAGTAGCTCAATGCCCTTAGGTTCCAACCTGACAATTTTCCCACTTTTCTTAGGCACCATGTCGATGATACAGTGTTGCAACTCGATGTTGTTGGAAATTGAATTTAAAACCTACAACTATTACTACATAATGATTCTTTAAAAGGATATTTGCACACATAATCCAACAGAATTAGAACAACAGATGACAGTGTTATATAATGACATTGGAAATTGAACTGATTTGATATGGGTCCTTGCAGGTACAGAGTGATCTCATTCATGCAAAGGTTCGAACTACATTATCGATTCAAGCGATATCATGGAGTACATGCAGGTCTTTTTTCCACAATTTATGTGATCATGACAAGATCTAGGTGGTTGGCGCATGTCACATCATGATTATTTTAGCGCTGCAGGAATAACATTATTCCAGTAGTGATATTTGATGACTTGGCAATAATTTGAATATTCATAATTCAAACAATAAAATGATGTGACAAATCTCGTTGAACCATGTCTTAAACCTTCAAACTTAAGAAAATTATTCAAAAATGCTAAGATGCAAATCATAACAAACTCAAAACAAAGATTAAAGTCTAAAGAAATCAAGCAATGAGGTATAAGCAGGGAGGACTTAGGATTAGGGATTCTCACTAAATCAAGAACAAATTTAGAGACTAATAGTAACTATAAACAACAAGTATCATTTATCAAGTATTGATGATATCTTTTATGAGTTAAAGGATGCAATGATATTTTTAAATATTGATCTTATATCTCGTTACCATCAAGTAAGGATCAGAGATGAATACATCAACAAGACTGCCTTCATGAAAATATATGGATATTACGAGTTCATAGTGGTGCCATTTGGGTTATCAAATGCACCAGTGATTTTCATGTGCTTAATGAATGGTGTTTTCCGAGAATACTTAGACAAGTTTTTCATTGTCTTTTTGGATGACATCCTTGTATATTGCAAGTCAGAAGAAGAGAATGAGCATCACTTAAGGATGGTGTTACAAGTGTTAAGAGAGCACCATTTGTATGCCAAATTGAGTAAGCTCTCATTTTATCAGAACCGAATTCAATATTTGGGGAATATCATATCCGAAGAAGGGATAGTAGTGGACCCTTAAAATATTGAAGCTATTAAAAGGTGGAAAACACCTAAGAATGTGACAAAAGTCATATCTTGCATGGGTCTAGTTGGATAGTACATAATATTCATTGCATGGTTTTCGAGGATTTCTCACCCGATCACTTCCTTACAAAGGAAAGGGGTGAAGTCTCAATGGACAACAGAATATGAAAATAGCTTCGAGCAATTGAAGTCATTGTTAACCTGTACTCCAATTCTAATAATTGCATATCCGAATGAAGATTTCATGGTTTGCACAGATGCATGCAAAGAAGGACTTGGTGGAGTCCTCGGTCAGAACATATTTGTGGTATGTTTTGAATCCATAAAATTGAAAGTGCATGAAAGGCTCTACACCACTCATGATTTGGAGTTGGAAGCTATAGTACACACCTTGAAGAAGTGGAGGCACTACCTCATGGGAAAAATATTTGATATGAGGACATACCATAATCATAGATGATTTTAGGGGCTAAATTTCTCTCATGGGCTAATTTTCCATGGTTTTTCCAAAAACAAGATTCGATGTTTTAAAAATAATTCGCCCAAATTCTATAGGATAAAATTATTTTACCTCAAAAATCGCCAAAATTTTATAAAAACTATATAAAATAGTTAGAAATTTTAATATTTTTACAAAAATATCGCCAATCATTTATAGTTGGCATATGAAGGATTAGTAAGATTCGCCAAGGTTTCTACATTTTAAAATAAATTTCCATCCTCATCCCTGACCATAATGGTCTGAAATATTTTTTTGATCAACCAACTTTAAATGCCAGGTAGAGTAGATGGTTGGAATTCCTCTGTGAGTATGACTTTGATATCAAGCACATCAAAGGAAAATAGAACAAAGTGGTTGATGCAATCAGCGGGAGAGTGCATGAACTACATGCTACAACCATTACCATGTATAAAATTGATCTAAAAGGAATAATTTTTGAGGCTGCAAAAGTAGATTTTCAATACATAGAGTTAGTAACAAAATTACAGTAAGGTAAAATACAAAAGAAGGTTGAAGATTATAAATGGAGAAATGATGAAATTATATTGTACAAGAACATAATTTATGTACCCAATTCTCATTAATTAAGGAGTACGATCTTGAACGAGATGCATAATGTACCTTATTTTGGACACCTAGGATATTAGAAAACCATTGTTGTTGTCAAGAGCCAATATTATTGGCCAGACATGAAGAAGGAAATTGTTGAGTACATTGCTAAATGTCTGGAGTGTTAGAAGGTCAAGGCTAAGAATAGACACCTAGTTGGGTTGCTGCAGCCATTTCCCATTCTTGAGTGGAAGTGGGAAGTGGTGACAATGGATTTCATCACCAAATTTCCCAGAACAAGAAAGCAACATGATTCTATCATGGTGGTGGTGGACAAGCTTACTAAATTTGTCCATTTCATTCCAATGAATATTACTCACAAGGAAAACAATGTTGTTGATATTTATATGAGGGAAGTAGCACTCTTGCATGGCATACCCAAGACAATTGTGTCTGACAGAGACCCAAAGTTCACTTCAAAGTTCTGGAAAGGATTATTCAAAGGGTTCAGAACAAATCTGAACTTTGGCACAACTTATCATCCTAAGTCAAATGGGAAAAAAAAAAGGGTGAACCAAGTGATAGAGGATATGCTAAGAATGTATGTGATGGAAAAACCATCAAAGTGGGAGGATTATCTACACTTGGTATAATTTTCCTACAACAATGGGTACCAGGAATCTCTGAAGATGAGCCCATTTGAGGCACTTTATGGTAGAAAGTGCAACACACCAATAAGTTGGGACAACCCAGCTGATCGAGAAGTAGTTGGGCCCGAGTTTCCCAAGGAAATGGAAAAGAAAATGTCAAAGATTAAGCAAAATTTAAAGGCTTCTCAAGACAGGAAGAAAATCTATGCTAATAAGGGAAGAATTCATAGAGAATTCTGTATTGGAGATCATGTGTTTCTAAAAGTAAAGGCCAATAGAAGTTCCCTGAAGTTGGGAAACTATTCCAAATTGGCAGCTCATTACTTTGGGCCATTTGAAATCCTATAAAGTATCGAGTCTGTAGATTATATGCTTTCATTTCCTACATCTATGAACATTCATAATGTATTCCATGTATCATTTCTTAAGAAATATATACCTGATGCTAATCATGTTATTGATTGGAATGTGATTCATGTATATAAAGAAGGTGTTTTTCAAGTGCATCAGGTACGCATTATGGACCAGAAAACCAAGTAGCTCTGGAATCGATGCATCAAGCTTGTAAAGGTCCAATGGAACTGGTATGGTCTTGATGATGCCACTTGGGACCATGAAGAGGTCATGCGGGCAGAATATTCACATATTTTTGAAGATTTTTGAAAATCTTGTTGTAATATGTAAATATGATGCATTGAGGACAATGCATAAATAAGGGGAGGGGATTGTAATACCCCAAGTCTGAGCCCTACTAAATTGTAATTGTGTTTACAGGATAGTGAGCCAAGTGTTTATAAGTTGGGAGGATTATGTGTTTATTAGGCCAGAGAGCCTGGATCGCTTAAGGCCAGTGAGCCTATATTTGTATATGTAAATACTCACATCATTAATATAATTACATCGTTGCGTGTAGACCGACCATGAAGAAAGAGTTATGGGGGACTAAAATCCACTAGGAAAGGAAAGGGAAGGGGACAAAAGGCAAGTAAAAAGGGATAAACTTGAGGGCTTAACACAAGGGAATATTATAATATATTTTCCTAAAGACTAAGGGTTGGGAAATAACCCATGTTATCCTAAGTTACTTTGGGGAAAGGAACAAGCTCCAAGTGGGGGGGAACGATCTCCCAAGAGATCCATGTGTCAATCTTGGCACATGCAATTTTATGTCAGAAATCAGTTTTTTGTGGGGTTCGCTCAGACATTCTTTCCATGCTACCCATGCATGCACACAATCAGACACTGAGCATTCAGGAAGTCATCCAATTCCTCCATTTTTGACCTCTACAACATTCATATAAGCTTTGAAACCTGCAAAACCCATGAAGCTAACTATTTTTTATCCTATGAAGCACAACATGACTGCACAGTTCCTAAGGCATATCAAACTCTAACCATTTTTTTGTTGTTGCCCACGTTTTTCTTTGGACTGGTGTCACTTGTTGTGATTACCAAAGCCATACCTGATTTTGTTGTTTTTGATTACCCAGACTAGATTGGCCTGGGTGTTGGACTGAAGAAGTAGGTTGTTAAGCCTGTGAGAAACTCTCTCCAGGTGAGAGGGGTTGTTGGGGAAGTGATTTTCCCAGAGGGAGCCTCACAACAATTGTAGTTCTCTGATACTTCATGTATGACCTGTTGTTGAAGCCATGGAAGGAGAGTGGGGCAATTGAAGGATTGTTGAGTGGAGAAGGGGCACACTCCCTAGCGTGGGACATACATGTGGGGAATGAGGGACTATAAGTTATGGATGTGAGTGGACTCCTAGGGACAGAATCCTTCCTGGAGACTTTGTAACCTCATCCTAACCTAGGATTTCCTTTAGCCTGGGTGTATTTTAGTCCCATCTCGAGGGTGACCCACTACTGAGAGTGATGAGAAACATGGTCTAAGGCTGGGAGCTTCATGGAAGGTTTGCATGCAGTTGGCGGAATTCATAAAAATATAAGTACCATTTCTATGTTAATTTTAAGATGTGTATCGTGTACATGTCTTCATATTTATATTATTTCTTGTGTAAGTTGTTTGTAGAATATTGATGTGATTTTCACATTAATTTTTGTATTAGTAGAATGCATATTATATGTTTAAGTTTATATGTATGATGTTTCACAAAGAGATTTGTGTGTCATAATCCAACAGTTCTATGCCTGGGCATGATCAATTTTGACTATCAACAACAAAGTGAGAAGTTTTTATTTCAAGTGACATTTCCCATCAGAAGGTTGGGGGTGTTACAAATTGGTATCAAATATTGAAAAGAGTAGTTTTGTAGTAGCATGACCTGACTTGGGTGGACTGGGGATGCTACAATGTGTTTGGGATTATAAAACTTCCTTCACTTAGTGGATCATTGTATTATGTCTCCTTCATAGATGATCTTTTCATATATTTCCTTCGGAAGAAATCAAAGGTTTTTGAGAAATTAAAAGAGCTTAAATATCTTATGGAAAATGATACAAATAATAAGATCAAGGTGTTGAGAATTTAAAATGGTAGTGAATTATGTCGAAATCACTTTGAGAAATTCTACAAGAAGTATGGCATAACATGTAATGTCCCCATTTTTTGGGTTCCCCTATTCTTCAGTTGGAAGATGGCTTCTGAGGCTTGTGTCAACCAAGACATAGGGGTGAGGTTATGCCACCAATGATATCGGAGGGTTTGGAGGAGTTATATGAGGCCCAAACTATTCCATTTATCATATTTCATCATCAAGATCACTTCCAATGATCCATGTGGATATTGGTGGCCACCCACCTATTTCAACTGGCTCATCTTGGTAGTTTTTTTCTAGTTTTCGGGTCCTGAACTTCCAAGGCCATTTTGAGTCCCTAAACAATGTTTTTAGTGCTCTTCATAGTCCAACCAAACACAAAGTCGGAGTTTGATGTCATGATGTGTATTCCTCGGATAGAATTTTCCAACGGGCTTTCGTGCACCTAAAACAAATATCATATGAAAATGTTACGACCCCATGAAGTTGATGTACTAACTTACCCCAACGGGACCCACATGAATTTTTGCGCTTCATCTCCCGGGGTTAGTTTTTTGGATGTCGAGGGTTTTGGGATTCTTGTTTATTGTAAAAATTATTTCAGAACCTCATTGTAATCATCTTCTTGTGAATGAGAGAAACCATCACATCTCTTCTCAGAGATAAGCCGCCACCATTCTAGCAAGCTTATTTTTAGTATGCATTTTACAGTTTCAACATATTTCTTTATTGGATAGAATCCATTTTTATCATATCTTTGTTATTGTTCCTCGTGTCTCTGTGTTAATAATAATAATAATTTGTGTTCATTTATTTCTATTCATAAAATCTGGATTAGTGGTATAAGAGCAGTCTGCTCCTGGTCGTTCTTAGTACATGTCCCCGACAAGGTCAAGGTACAAAGAGTTGTATCTCGATCTTGTTTCTCTTGAGGAAAAAATATCTTGCATGCCCAAGTGACCTTCCATGGCAAGAGAAAAGAAATACTATGATACATGATATCCTTTCAAATTGTTTCTCAAGGAATCCCTCGTGCAACAACAGACTGAGATGATGGATAATTTTGCGCAAATCCTTCGGCGACTATGAATAGGTGACACCCCTTTAAAGGTACATATCAACTTTGATATTCCTATATTTTAAAGTCAAATAGACACAAATGTTGTAGAAAAATGGTTGAATCTGCTAGAAGGGTATTTTTATGTCCATAACTATTCGAATAGAGAAAAGATTACTTTTGCGCTCCTCAAAGCCGCCCCCCATGTCAAATATTGGTGGAATAATTTATGTGAGAAAAAGGAAACAAAGGAAATATCATTATTTACAGTCTCACTCACCTGGGAGTCCTTCAGGGATGATATTAAGGAACAATACTACCACATTGGGAGTTATGATGACCTTTATACAAAATGGACCATGCTATGGTAGGAAAGGGACCAAGCAATGCTAGAGTTCATAGATATATTCCATACCTTGTGCACCAATATAAGTCAAATATTTTGAGAAACATTTGGTGCTCAAGTATCATGATGGTTTGCATAGATACATCCAAGAATAAATGGAGTTTTTAGACAAATCTTCCTTGGGCACAACCTATTGATATACCTTCAAATCGAGCAGAACCTTAAACAAAAGACATGACAATTTGATTATGGGAACCCCTCATAGCAGAATCAGGGCAAGGGAAGCCCGAACCCATAGAAAAAAGGGTATAGAAAATATGGACAACCTTAGGACAACCAGTCTAATCCACAAACAAAGAAGGACAATGGAAAGATGAAGAAAGATACCAGGAAGTGGTGTGATTTCCATAAGATCCCCTCGCATAAAACTATTGATTACTTCTCAAAGAAGTCATTGGTGGTTGAGGTGAAAGCCTTTGAATTAGATGCATGTTCTGAATATGATTTATAACTGGAAAATGGGAGATTGATCATTAACTTAGAACCCAGTGTCACTGTTGCTACCACCAAGATCAAACTCGACGAACCTGATGAGCCAGAGGAAGACGAGCACCTCTTTCATTCACATATGTGGGTGAAAGGAACTTCACTACACTTCATCATTGATAGCAGTATCCATAAGAACCTCATCTCAGTGGAGGTTTTCAAGTGGTTGTCCCTTCCAATAACGTCGCACCCACAGCCCTACACCATCAGGTGTCTCCAGAAAGGAAGCGATCTTCATGAAAACCAACAGTGTCGCCTCTCGTATGACATAAAACCCTTCAAAGATGAGGTATTGTGTGATGTTTCTCCCCTTGAAGTTTGTTATGTTCTTTTGGGAAAACCTTATTTATGGAAATGTCATGTTGAATATGTTTCTAGGCCTCATAGTGTTATTATTACTTTGAATAGGAAATTATACAAGATACCCGAGGTAGTCCCACCTAGTGCCATTTCCTTGATCTCTGCCAAGAAATGCAGGAAGGTCACCTCTCAAATTGGGAAGTATTTATTCTTCGTGATTCTCTCTCATAGTGAGCGAAATATTGCAGCCACATCCAGGGCCTCCGCAATCCACCTCTCCATGTAACAAAAGCAAGTGAATAAGGGAGTGGAAGAATACAAATACATATTCTCTTCACCAATTGGGCTAACTTTTCACTGTTAGGTCAAGCATTCCATAGATATGACCCCCTGACACATCGCTACCCAATGGTTCAGTATATTGTCGCTCTCTGTTAGAAAATGGGGAGATCAAGTATAAAATCCAAGAACTACTCCACAAGGGGCACGCCTGACCCAAATCATCACCTTGTGGAAGCTCGATCATACCGGTATAGAAGAAAGACAGGACCTGGCGACTCTGCATTGATTATCAGGCCCTAAATAAAATCATAGTCAAGAACTGGTAACCGATTCCTTGGATCAACGATCTCCTTGATCAACTAAAGGGGGAAAAATACTTCAATAAGATTGATCTGAAGTATGCATACCATCAGGTCCCAATAGAGAAAAAATATGTATGGAAGACTACTTTCAAGTCAAAATAAGGTCTTTTTGAATGGATGGTCATGCCCTTTGATTTGAAAAATTCCCCAACAAATTTCATGAGGATGATGGATGATATCTTATGTTCTTTCACGAATTATTTTGTAGTGGTTTATCTGGATGACATCCTCATCGACAACAATACTTGGGAGAAACATTTGCAACATATCTAGCAGGTTCTGCACACTCTGCGGCAACACCAGCTATATGCCAACTTGAAAATATTCTCCTTTGGCATGGACATAGTCTAGTACCTAGGATACATTGTTAATGAGCATGTGGATCCATCCAAGATCCAGGTCATCCGTGATTGGCTAGCCCCAACCACGCTCACTGAGATTCAAATCTTCTTAAACCTTGCCAATTTCTATCATAGGTTCATGTTGGGATTCTCCCATATTGCATGAGCCCTCGACCAAGTAATCAGGGGTGGTGGTAAGGAAAATGTTGTGTGGGGCCTATCCCAACAATAAGAATTCAAATATCCGAAGAAACACTTGTTCTTAGCCCCATTTAATTCATTACCTAACCTGTAACATCCCTTTGAGATCGAGATCGATGCTTTAAACTATGTTGTGGGTTCATTTCTCACTTAGCACGGCCACCCCGTGGCCTATCATAGTGAGACACTATCATATGTTGTTGGTAAGTACCCTACTTACGAAAAATAAATGTACTCCATTTTGCAAGTCTGTCCCCATTAGAGGAATTAAATTCTTGGGAAGGAGACAATCATCCACATTGATCATAAGTCGTTGAAGTTTATGCAGACACAAGGAAAATTGTAGATTGACTGCCATTAGAAGTGGTCCACATACTTGCAGCAGTTCCACCTCAACATAAAGTATAAGATAGGTAGCACCAATTGGGTTGTTGATTGCCTCAACCAACCTCCAGTCGTGGCACTCGCCATGATGCTAGACTCTTGTGGCCATGAGACCTTCGGATGGCCCCACCTCTATGAAAAATATATTGACTTCACCACCACCTACTAGATGTTGGGCGCTAACATAGTTGTCACTAATTTCCATCTTCAGGATGGAATATTGTGCCATATGGGCCACCTCTATGTTCCCTCAAGAGAGCGGGTGAATATGATTTGGGAATCCCACTACAGTTTATTGGAAAGACATTTCAGCATTGAAACAATAGTGGCAGTGCTGCAACGACATTTCTACTAGTTGAAAATTTGACAGGATGTCAACAAGTATATTAGGTCCTGCACTGTCTGCGCTATTTCCAAACCAACCACTAAGAAACAAGGCATGTACACCCCTCTTCCTACTCTTGACAGGCCCTAGGAATCCATCTCCATGGACTACATGTCGGGCCTTCTATCCACCGAGTGGGGAAATGACTATGGTTTTGTGGTAGTTGATCGCTTTTCCAAGATGATGATTTTGACCGCCTGCAAGAAGAGCATCACAAGAGAGGCCATTTCCAAGATCTTCTTTGAAAAAGTGTGGGCACATTTTGGGATCCCACAAACCATTATCTCAAATTGAGACAACTTGTTTTGTATATTTTAACCTTGTACAATAATTTACTGCAAACAGATTTTCAATAAAAGAACAGAAAAGATACAATGGAAAATACACACATTACAGAGAGAATTTTCCTCTGGAAACCCAAACTGATAAAACCATCATATTCTATATTCATTCACATGATACATTGTTTACAATAATACATATAGGATCCAACAACATCCAAAAACCTAAACCTGTATGAGTCAACAACCATAATTCCTTAATCAAAAATAGAAAACCATCGATGAAAAACCATGTGCTAAAAAATTTCCCATAAATGGACACAAAAACCGAGGATTTTTTTTTTCGGGGGCACTGCCCTCGAATCCCCACATAGGGGGGATCCACCCCCTATGCACCCAACACAACATATAAATTATTTCTAGTCATGCAAAGAATATAACACATATCCAACATTCTCCAACTTGTTGTTTTCTTTGCAAATAGGGGGTTACAAGGTTACATAGTTAACAATACAAGGAAACAATGCCCATAGATCCTCTACACCATGAGAACCTCTCAGTGCTCACATATTTTGTTAATGAAACTGAAACATTCTTCAAAGTGTCCACCTTCATCAACAACATCTTCTTTTATTCAACCATGTCTCTCACAAAGTGATATTGAACATCAATATGCTTTGTATTTGAATGATAAGTCGGGTTATTCACCATAAAAATTGCACTCTAACAGTCACAATATATCCTTATATCTTGTTGTACCAACCCAATACCTGGAAAAAAAATTTGTAACCATATTGCTTCTTTTTCTCATCCAATTGATTTCTCCTTCAAACAGGTTAAACACATACCTTCATGTAGATCTCCTACGATCCAGATTTCCAACCCAGTATGCATCCACAAAGCCATGTATGTCCAACACTCTGTCCAATCCTGGTCTTCCTTGGTAGCACAATCCATAGCTATTAGTGCCACACAAATACCTGAAAACCCTCTTTGTTGTTGTCCAATGCTCTTTCCTTGGTTTTGACATATACCTGCTCAAAAATCCCACTGCATGTGAAATCTCTGGTCTAGTACATACCATTGCATACATCAAACTTCCAACCACACTCACATATGGAACACAAGACATGTAGTCCTCCTCTTCTTGTGTCTTGGGACACTGATCTGCATATAACGTTACACCTACAAGAATAGGGACCCTGACCGGTTTACATTCCTTCAAATTAAACATCTGCAATATTGTCTCAACATATTTTCTCTGATTTAACTAAAGTTTCCTTTTTTTCCAATCTCTTTTAATTTCCATGCCCAAAATGAAATTTGCAGCACTAAGATCCTTCATGTCAAATTTAGAGGACAATTGAGTTTTCACATATTGGATAATCTCCTTTTTGTTTCCTATCAACAACATGACATCCACATACAAGAAAAAATAAATCAAATAATAACCAATTAATTTAAAATACACACAATGATCCTCTTTGCTTCTTGTGAAGCCAAGTCCCATCATATAAGTATCAAATTTTTGATACCACATCCTTGGTGATTGTTTTAAACCATACATGAAATTTTTCAACTTCCATGCTAGATCCTTCTTTCCCTTCATAGAAAATCCTTATGGTTGCTTCATATAGAATTCTTCTTCTAGATCCCCATGTAGGAATGTTGTCTTCACATACATCTGTTCTACTTCAAAATCAAACGCAACAACAACAGATAACAAAAATCTAATACAAGTTAACTTGGCAACAGGAGAAAAAATATCACCAAAATCAATTCCCTCAACCTGGGAATAACCCTTTGCTACTAATTGTTAGCACCCGATAATTTCTTTGGGTTGTATCAAAGAAATACCTGATGTAACTGTTTCAACCAAATTTAGATTTTATTCTGACCTATACAACTAGAGAGGGCTCTCTCATATGTCTAATGACTGGTAATAACTCAAATATTTCATCAATAAATGCACAGAGGTCAGATTCTGCAATAGGACAAGTTTATTTTTTTTTTAAAGGGATGGTAGGACAAGCAAGAGAGAAAGTACCATTGGGAAATGAAGTCAATTTAAGAAAACAATAGAAACAAATGACTTAGTGACTAAACTTGAGAGGATAAAGGCTAAATAATCAACAATACTTAGTTAAGAATCGTTGAGTGTGGCGAGATAAAAACACATGAAGCAATTTGAAGCATCGTTGAGTGTGGCGAGATAAAAACACATGAAGCAACTTGGAGCATCATTGAGGATGAATTCATAGTTAAGTTAGAGGAAAATAGTTTGTCTGAATGGCGCGAATCCTGGGGAACTGCACAACGAATCCCAATTTTGAAATTACATTCCTATTTAGACAAAAAATAGATATGAATAAAGAATACAGGAAGTACGTACGCAGAGAAAGAATACAATAAATCAAACTGTCACAGTTAGAATCTTTTCATCAAATCTTCATGACTTTTGCATTAAGTTTCAATCAAATTCAGAGCTACATTCAATAGTCACTGTCTACACTATTTTTACCAACCAACCTTGTTTACATGAAAATTATCCCCATATATAGAAAACTAATGTCACCCTTGGCTATTAGGGTCAAACTACTTCCTCCTAGAATCATGGATCTGTTTTCTTTGAAAGAGAACAATAACTTCAACGGATTCACTAAAAATAGAAAACCCAACTTTGCTAAATCATAATCGTAACTGAAATATTGTTTAAAATCATTGATCATGATCAAAATTTGACCATATGGTTGTGATGGGTCATCATGTGCACTGTTGGACACTTTGTTACTCTTGCACAACAAGTATGCTACACAACAGTAACCTACAACAAAAAACGCAGCGGATTGCACAACAAATTGAGAAAATAGGTGTTAAATATGACATCATATCTCACTAATAAAAAAATATTTTCCGAAACTGAGAGATTTGTTTTTATTAATATCGTTATAAATAAAAACCTCTCTCAGTTTCTTGAAATTCATCTCCAGCTGGCCAGAATATGTGTTGCAAAAACATGTCTTAGACAAGAAATCATGAAAACTGAAACATAGGGCTCAAATATTTCTTTGAATATCCCAATCCATGACATATTTTGAAAATATGAGAGAGGTTTTTATTATTTGGTTTGTCCTCGACAAAAACCTCTCGAGGATTATCAAAATTACTCTCCAATTAGTCAGAAATTGATCTTGAATTTGAACACTAAATCAGTAAGTTGTGTAGTGCGACCTGTAGCATGTGCACAGGAAAATCCACTACGCGACAACCCACTATGTGATGAAATCCACTACGCGATGACATCCTCTGTGTGAAAAAATCCTATGCACGATAATAGCCCATGCACGACAACCAACTTCGCGATGAAATCCATTGCGTGACAAAATGCACTACACGATGAAATCCTCTACGCAACAACATCCTATGAAATCCATTGCACGACGAAATCCATTGCGTGACGAAATCCACTGCGTGATGAAATCCACTACGCGATGAAATGGACTGCGTGATGAAATCCTTTGCGTGACAACATCCTATGCGCGATGGAATCCACTGCGCGAGGAAATCCACTGCGCGATAAAATCCACTGCGTGATGAAATCCACTGCGCAATGAAATCCACTACGCAACATAATCCTTTGCGCGGTGAAGCGCTCTGCATAGCGCGTAGAAAATTTTGCAGCGCACAGTTGCAAATGGAAATGGAAATAATAAATGAAAATATTCCTTTTGAAACTGACCCTTGGAGATGTTAGATGACGCCAGTCATAAAAACAATATGGGTGTTAACAGGCATGACTTTGCAAATTGTTGACAAACCTCTAACCTTAGCTATGAAAATCATGGTGCTAACAGATGGCTCCAACGGGGATGTTATCTTCTCTGTGAGGTAGCAAAGAACAGTAGACCAGGAACGTATCCATTGGGTTTCTCCCAAACTACTTTCCAACTATAACTTGTAACATACATCCGCTGAAAATCCAAAGCTATATATGCTCCAAATTGAAATATTAAACTAAGCTGAAAATGAAAATTGTAGATTTCTAAAAGAAATGCTCATAGTACCGAGCTTATTTTCACACTCCTGTCTACTCTAAAAAAGATGAAATGAATACTCAATCAAGTGATGCTAAAGTTCCAATGTAGCCAATCAAGCAATTGGCTTCCCGATTTTCCTCTGCTCATATTTTTCTTAAGTGGGCAAACAAATGTAAAAGAAGGAAACTGAAAACAAAAATTGAATCCAAAATCTAAGCTTATGAATGAAACAAATTTCTATTTCACTGATGAATTTAATAGGATAGCCACAGGATCTTGAAAACCATGAAAAATCATTTCTTCTTATGAACAAAACCAAAAAGACAAGCCTCTTTCATAAGTGTTTGTTGTTTTTGCTCTATTTTTTCTGTTCTAAGAACATTTTCAAATGAAATGGAAGAAATAGGTTTGTCTACTCTTCCATGCATATCAACAAAAACATTTATACATCCTTGAACATCTTCAAATATGACAACCATATTATGTGTATCAAGGCTACCCTCTTGTTCATCAAACAACATTGGTTTCCTTTTATTAACCTTCTGGAATTTTTCTTGAGGACTATCATTTTGACTTTCGAATGAATGAATGGAAAAAAGTTCCTACTTATAATCTTCTTCCAAATACAAACAACTAACATCATGCACTATTTCACAGTCTAGATTTCCCATGGATGCATTTTCAAAACCATGATTTTCAAAGGAATCAAATGAAACAACTACCTCTTCATTATATTTCTGTATTTCTGGTTGAAAAGTGGCAAACATTGTTTTGTTACTTTCCTGAAACTATATGTCATTTGTTTGTTCATTTCTTGAAGTCTCCATAGATGCAGTTTAAAAATCCTCATTTGTGTCTAGGCCACTTAGAATTTGAACAACCACATCGTTCAAAGGGGAATAAAGACAACTTTAAAACACTTTGTCTTGTTGGAAATCTTGTTGAATATCTTCATCAAGTTCAGGAGAAGGAAAATGACTTTTAGCAACAATTTCTTGATCAGCTTCATCTTCAACCAAAGGAGGGGCTACTATTTGTTGTTGGGATGAATATTCATAAAAGGATTCAATAATTTCACCATTCATACACTCTTCATCACCAAAACAAAATTCAAGGTACTTAATGAAATGTTCACAAAATTCAAAACAATATTCAAACACCAAGAATGAAGGATTAGATTTTCCATAATGCTTAAAGAATGTTATATGGAAATCTTTAAGAGAGTATAAGTTGCTTAGTTTTAAACCTTCATACCATAATCTTACTTTCCCCTATAGAGTAGCCATAAACATTTTCATCAAACAATCCTCATGAAATTCAACCCCATCTTACATATGTGCATGTGAAATCTAATCAAGTGCAAGGCAACATCATTTCCTTTCCCATCTTCGAATTTAGGCAAATATTTTTTCCAATCTATGTGAGGAATATGATTTGGAAAGCTAGGAATATGAGAGCTATTCATTGGAGCATACCTTGAATATATACAATCCATCTTGAAGCAGTGGAGTCATCACTAAAATATTTAGGCTACTGAGTCTTTGGACAGTGGAGTCGCCATGAAAATTTTGAATTCTAGATTCTTGAAAATGGAGTCGCCAGGTGAATGATGTAAATCCTTTTTGTGTCTGGATACTTTTCACCATCAGTACCTAGATATGAACTTTTTTGTTTCTCCCATGGAATATTTCACCTTTTCTCCCCAACAACGGCACCAAAAATGTTAGCACTCAGTAATTTCTTTGAGCTATATCAAAGAAAGCCCCGAGGTAACTATTTCAACCAAATTTAGATTGTATTCTAACCTATACAACCAGAGAGGACTCTCTCATATGTCTAATGACTGGTAATAACTCAAATATATCATCAATAAATGCACAAAGGTTAGATTCTGCAATAGGACAAGTTTACTTTTGTTTTAAAAGGGATGGTAGGACAAGCAAGAGAGAAAGTACCATTGGGCAATGGAGTCAATTTAAGAAAACGATATAAACAAATGACATAGTGACTGAACTTGAGAGGATAACGGATAAATAAGAAACAATATTCAGTTAAGAATCGTTGAGTGTGGTGAGATAAAAACACATGAAGAAACTTGGAGCATCATTGAGGATGAATTCAGAGTTAACTTAGAGGAAAATGGTTTGTCTGAATGGTGTGAATCCCGGGGCGCTACACAACGAATCCCAGGTTCGAAATTACATTCCTATTCAGACACAAAATAGATATGACTAAAGAATATAGGAATTACGTACGCAGAGAAAGAATACAATACATCAAACTGTCACAGTTAGAATCTTTTCATCAAAGCTTCAGGACTTTTGCATTAAGTTTCAGTCAAAATCAGAGCTACATTCAATAGTCACTATCTATATTGTTTTTACCAACCAACCTTTTTTACATGAAAATGATCCCCATATATAGAAAACTAATGTCTCCCTTGGTTGTTAGGGTCGAACTACTTCCTCCTAGAATAATGGATCTGTTTTCTTTGAAAGAGAACAATAACTTCAACGGATTCACTAAAAATAGAAAACTTGACTTTGCCAAATCATAATCGTAACCGAAATATTCTTTAAAATCATTTATCATGATAATAATTCAACCATATGGTTTTTATGGGTCATCATGTGCACTTCTGGACACTCTATTACCCTTGCACAACAAGTCTTCTATGCAACAGTAACCTACGGAAAAAAGCGTAGTGGATTACACAACAAACTAGGAAAATAGTCGTTAAAGATGACATGATATATCACTAATAAAAAATATTTTCCAAAACTGAGAGAGGTTTTTTTGGTTAAGATCGTTATAAATAAAAACCTCTCTATATTTCTTGAAATTCATCTCCATATGGCCATAATACATGTCACAAAAACATGTCTCGGACAAGAAATCACGAAAACTGAAAAATAGGGTTCAAATATTCCTTCGAATCTCCCAATTCGTGACACTTTTTTCAAATATGAGAGAGCTTTTTATTATTTGGTTTGTCCTAGATGAAAACCTCTCAGGTATTTTCAAAATCCCTCTCCAATTGCTCAGAAATTGATATTGAAGTTGACCACTAAACCAGTAATTTGCGCAGTGTGACCTGTAGCCTGTGTGCAGGAAAATTAATTGCGCGACAACCCACAGCGCGATGAAAACATTGTGCAATGACATCCACTATGTGATGAAATCCTCTACATGAAAACATCCTATGTATGAAAACATCGTATGCACAATGAAATCTTCTGTGCGATAACATCTAATGTGCGATGAAATCCACTGCACGATGAAATCCACTGCGCAACGAAATCCACTGCGCAATGAAATCCACTGCGCGATGAAATCCACTGTGCCATGAAATCCTCTGTGTGACAACATATTATGCATGATGAAATCCATTGTGTGAAAAAATCCACTGTGCGATGAAATCCACTTCACAATGAAATCCTTTGCGCGACGAAATCCACTAGGCGATAAAATCCTTTGTGCGGTGAAGCGTTCTGCACAATGCATAGCAAATTTTACAATGTGCATTTGCAAATGGAAATTGAAATAATAAATGAAAATATTTCTTTTGAAACTGATGCTTGGAGATGTTAGATGATTCCAGGCATAAAAACAATATGGGTGCTAACAGGCATGACTTTGCAAATTGTTGACAAACCTCTAACCTTAGCTATGAAAATCATGGTGCTAACACTAACCAAGCTTTGTATTTATACACTTTTACTTTTGCATTCAACTTATTTTTAAATACCCATTTTCTTCCAATGGGATTTCTTCTAGACGGTAAATCCACTAGATCCCAAGCCTCATTCTTATCCAAGGCTTCCATTTCTTCGACCATAGCCTTTTTCCATACTTTTCCATCCTCTGAATCTAATGCCTCCCTAATAGTTCTAGGATCATCATTAGTAATAGAAAAAGAAAACTTTGAATGGAAATCATATGGAGTATACCTTTTCGGTAGCATTTTTTCCCGCACCGATCTCCTTAATACTAGAGTATGAGGATTTTCTTCTTCTGATTCATGTTCTTCTGTAGAGTCTGATTCATCATCCTTTGGCTCAAACTCTATTTTCTTTGATTCTTTCTTACTTGGTAGGACTTCCTGTTTGAAAACATCCTTCATTTCTCTAAATACCACGTCTCATCTATATGCAACCTTATTAGTTTATGGGTTCCAAATATTATAACCTTTAAGACGATTTTTATACCCAATAAAGATACAATTTTAAACCTTCTTATCTAGCTTACTCATGTTTTTCTTTGGAACATGAACATAGGCCTCACAACTAAATACCTTGAGATGTGTGAGAGAAGGTTTTTTACCAGTCCATACCTCTTGTGGAGTCTTTTCATATAGTGTTGACGAGGGTGATGTGTTGACCAGGTAACATGCAATACCCACTACCTTTTCCCATAATTCTTTCTCTAACCCGACACCATTGAGCTTGCACCTTTATTTTTCCATCAACATCTTGTTCATCCTTTCTGCAACTCCATTTTTCTGAGGTGTATATGGAGTAGTGTTATTCCTTTCTATACTACACTTCTTATATAATTATTCAAATTCATTCTCACAGAACTCTCCACCATTATTTGTCCTCGAAACCTTAATTATTTTCTCTGTTTGATTCTCAACAAGAGCCTTAAACTCTTTGAGCCTGTCAAAGACTTTAAATTTCTTCTTGAGCAAATATATCCAAGTATTCCTCAAGAAGTCATCTATAAATGAGACATAGTACACAAATTTTCCTAATGATGGAATCAACACAGGTCCAAACACATCACTATGAACTAACTGTAAAATTCATTTTTCCCTCATTGCACTAGAGGGGAATCTTCCCATATACACAATATTCACAGAAATAAAAATCTAGAGAAGAGTTAGATATAAATTCAACCACACCTTTACCATGTTGTAGCTGAAAACCCTTCTCTCCGATATGCCCAAGTTTTTTATGCCACATCATAACCTTTTCTCTACAGATTTTAGGCATTTATCCTTCTTTTGCTCCAATATCAGGAACAATGGAACTATTACGCCCATCACTAATAGTGATTCCTTACAGCTTATACATAGTTCCAATCCAAACTCCCTTCAACACCACCATTTCTCCTCAAACCATCCTGCAGGTTTCTTTTTCAAATACCATTTGTACCCCTGCATCATCCATTTTTCTTACATAAATCAAATTTCTGGCCAATCTTGGGATGTGAAGAACACTAGGAAGTGTTCTAATCCTTTAATATATGACCCTCAACTTGAATTTTCCTTGTCCTATGATTATGGTTGTCAAGTCATCACCTAGGAAAACATTACCTCCATCATACCTTTCATATTCACAGAACCACTCCCTGTGGGGAGTCATATGAAAGGATGCATTTGAGTCAACCAACCATGTCTGATGATTTGTATGTGTGCTTGAAGAATCCAAGTACACATGATCTTCTTCTTCCTTGGAGATATTTTCTTCTATAGAGGGATCACCTTCATATCCTTTCACTTTCTCAACACTTTTGGATCTACATTGCTTCTTGAAGTTCCCTTCTTTTCCACATCTATAGCATACCTTTACAAACTTTCCGTGAGATTTATATCTACCCTTACGATTAGATCTCCCAATTGAGGACTTAGATCTATTTCTATCCTGGGAGCGTCCTCTTGCAAATAATGCATTTGTTCTTTGTCCTTCCATTTTCTTCCGTCTCATCTCCTTCAACAACAAGGATGAGACCACATAATCGAAACTCAAGGTAGTTGTATTACTACCTATGGACACAGCCAAACTATCCCACAAGTCTGGTAAAGAGCACAATAAACTGATACACTTATATTCATTTGAAATTTTAATCTCGACATATAACAACTAACTTACAACAATATTGAAGGCGTTCATATGGTCTGCCACCAAATCTCCATCTCTCATCCTCAATTTATACAAATTTTTCTGCAGGAACAATTTATTTACTAGGGACTTAGACTAATACAAGTTCCCCAACTTATCCCATAACTCATTGGTTGTAGCTTCTCCTGACACATTCAATAATATTGAATCTGAGAGACACAATCAGATTGTGCTCTTTGCCTTCCAATCCAACTTTTTCCAGTCATTTGTTGACATTCCTATAGGTGCACTACATGGATCCACCATGCCCCACTGATATATATCTACCAACAAATATTCCATATTCAACTTCCACAGCTCAAAACATTTCCCATTAAATTTCTCCATCTCTATTTTCGAACTACTCTCCATTTCTCTTCACCTGAAGAATCAATACCATAGATCTCCCACTATAACAAGGCTTATCATAGTCCTGAGCCAAACCCCTGACCACAAAGGCATCCCCCTGAAGCTAATAATGTCTTTGATACCAAATGTAGACTTTAAAATTGTACAATAATTTACTGCAAACATATTTTCAATAAAACAACATAAAATATACAATGGAAAATACACACATTACAAAGAGATGTTTCCCCTAGAAACCCAGACCAGGAAAAACAACATATTCTATATTCTTTCACATCATACATTTTTTACAATACAATATACATGTAGGATCCAGTGACATCCAAAACCCTAATCCAATGACTCGTATTAGTTAACAACCCTAATTCCTTAACCGAAAATAGAAAACCATCGGTGAAAAAACATGTGTTGAAAAACCACCCATAAATGCACACAAAAAACTGAGGAATATTTTTTTATTTCGGGGATGCTTCCCCCAAAACCCTTCGTAGATGGGAAGAGACCCTATGAAACCCCCCTCTTATCCCCCTGCACACCCAACACAATGTAGACACTATTTCTAGTCATGCAAAGAATATAACACATATCCAACAAGTTCCTCAACACACTCTGGTCGAGCCTCTGGTCATTGTTGGACACCAAGCTCACCAAATCCATTGCCTTCCACCCCCAGAAATATGGCCAAAATTGATGTCATCAACCGAATGATCGTGCATATCCTGTGGATGTACAATTCCAAGCACCCCTGCACATGGGACGAGAGTCTTCCCTATGTTTGGCACAACTACAAACAAGCCATACATAGCTCAACTGACCACAACCGCTTTCAGGTGGGGTTGGGATTTCAACCATTAGGTCCCATGGATGTTGCACTACCCCTTACCCACACCCAGGAAGACTCGTCCCATGCTCCAATTGAAGTCGACAAATCCACCCCATTCATTGAGTGGATCCGTCACATCCACCAACATGTTCATGATATTTTATAGAAGTCCAATGCCAAGTACAAGCAGTGCTATGATCAACACCAGGTGCCACACAAGTTTCAGATGGGAGAAAAATGTTGGTTACACTTGCAGAAAGAACACCTTACAGGGCCCCATCAGAAGCTTTGTCCACTCCGTTATGGACCTTACACCATCAACAAGTTTGTGGGTGACATTTCTTTTGAACTCAACATCCCCCCTTCCTTGGCTTGCACCCATTGTTCAATGTGGATCTCCTTCGGCCATATTTTCCACCATTATTGGACACCTCAGAGATAGAAGAAAAGTTGAAACCCATAGAGCTCAACCCCGACTTCATGGAAAAAATAATACACTGATTAGATTGTGGACACACAGGTCAAGGGAACTCACCAACAAAGGATCCAACTTTATCGAGTTATCAAAGTAGGGAGGCTCTTGCACCAAGGCAAGTGACTCACCTGGGGCCAAATTCAGCAGAAGTTTCCTCGTCCCATGAGGGAACTCAACACAATGGATAAAATTTCATCCTAAGGGGGGAGGATTGATCTAGGAGAATATTGGTGGCCACCCAACTATTCCAACTAGCTCATCTTGACAATTGTTTCCTAGTTTTCGAGTCCTGAACTTTCGAGGCCATTTTGAGGCCATAAATAACGTTTTTAGGACTCACCATAGTCAAACTATAGTTGAAGTCAGATTTTGACAGGATAGTGTGTATTCCTCAGATACACCTTTCCAATGGGCTATTGTTCATCTAAAATGGAGATCGTATGAAAAAGTTACGACCCTGGGAAGTTGATGTACTAACTTACCCCAACAGGGCCCATATGACTTTTGGAGCTTCATCTCCTCGGGTTAGGTTTTTGGATGTATAGGGTTTTAAAATTCATGTTTATTGTAAAAATTATTTCAAAGCCTCATTTTAATCATCTTCTTTCGAATGAGTGCAATCGTCACATCTCTTCTCAGAGATAAGCCACTGCCATTCTAGCAAGCTTGTTTTCAGTCTGCATTTTACAGTTTCAACATATTTATTTATTGAATAGAAGCTAGTTTTATTGTGTCTATGTTATTGTTTCTTGTGTCTCTGTGTTATTAATAATAATAATATGTTTTCATTTCATTCTTCTCATAAAATCTGGATCATCCATACAGTTCATTCTTGGTTCTATGGAAAATTGACGATTCCCATAAATTGGGAGTATTATTGAGCATAATTTAATGAAATGCACTAAAGGTGGTATTTATATCATATTATTTGAGGGGACACCTTAGTGTAATAGCTCATTGTAAACATGAATAAAATATCTAAAGCTTGGGATGATGAGAAATGGATTTCCAACATCCAGAAAATGTCTTAAAAATAAAATTAATCACTTTTCGGAGTGAAAAAGGGGTTAAAAAGTGATTTAATGAGTAATATGAAGAATATAATTAGAAAGTCCCTTAAATAATTTAAGTGAGTAGGAGAAAATAACAGAGGGCCTATAAAAGAGAGATGAGAGCTCATTCTCTTATATATGCTTGATGATTTTGTCTATTGACTTGGAGAGCTCTCGAAGCTAGGGTTTTGTAGGGTTTTGGAGATAAACCCTAAGATAGAGATTCATTTCGGTGGTGAAAGATTACAGCCTAGCCAAATTAGAGGGAGAATCACTCAATTTATCCATTGGACTTCATTGTTGTGGAAAGATTTGGATATTTCAGGGTTAGTGGAACTTCAAGGGATCGATTTCTTTAGTTGTAGCAACACCTTGGTATAGATCTTTGTGTGGAGACCAAAATTATTGAAGGAGGTCAAGTTTCCTTAGTAGAGGTTGAGTTTATTGGTTATTGGAGGCTATGTTTTCTCTTTGGTATGAGTTTCCTCCCTTGTTGGCTGATTTTAATTGCAGAAGAGGTCAATTCTCTCATAGAGAGGCCAAATTCATTATTAGTGAAAACTGGGTATATCTACCAACTATTTGACGGAAGTTATAAACCAAAAAACCACCAAAATATATCAACAATAAACAAAATCTCATAACAACAATGGGTGGGACATTGCAGTGGTATCAAAACTGGTTTTCCTTCCAGCATGAGGGGAAAATCAGTGAGGATTTATTTCATATTCCTTCCACTAAATTTTAACAGTGATAACTTGCACTTATACTTTCATTTTCAACAATATAGAGGAAAATTTCAAATCATATATGGAGGAAAACGCGAGGAATATTCTTAATATTCTTGCACAAGGGAAACAAACATGATAGAAAGGATATGATGAGGATTTTGTATATTTTTTGAGGGAGCATCAAGAGATTTGTGTGGAATTTCACATAGCCAAGTAATTCAAGGATTTTTGCACCATTAAACATCCTGAGTGGTATGAACCCCAAGTATCAGTGGACAAGAAGGTGAAGGTGTCAAGGAAAAATGTACTAATTTCTTAAGATTTTGATGCTTCTAAAAATGAGGAAAAATTCGAATCTTCATATGTTTCTTCTCCTACAAATGAGTACATGGACACTCATGAGGCCTTAAAACCTGATACCAAAAAGGAGATTTGGGTAGACAAGGAAGAAGATATCACTAATACAGTTTTGTTCCAACAAAATGACATTGTGATTTGGGATGGATAAGAACCAATTAATGGCACTGTGATTTGGGATGAAGAAGAAGAAAATGTCACTAATGGTATGGGGGACACAAGTCTCTTTGATGTTAACTTAGAGACCATCTTAGATAAGCCTTGTGGAGAGAAGAATGTTATCCCACCTTCTGGAGATTGCATGGTATCATCTAGTGAGTCAATCAATTTTTATGAAGGTAGTGTTCTTACATTGGATGAAAAAATAGAAAATCAATTGTGGGACAACCTATGCCACTATGATGAATATGAAAAAAGGCCTTCATCAGTGTAGGACTTGAAGGACTAGTTATTGGTCTCATAGGAGGATATTGTGTGTGTATTAACAAGGGTTGATGATACTCATAGATACAGAGAATATCTTATTGGGCAGGCTCATATTGAGGAAAGGAAACGGAGAGCTGCAAATGGAATCACTAGTACTCAATTGCAGCCAATCAAATAAGCATTGGAAAGGATAAAATAATATTACTTGTAGTTGTTCATGGATATGGACCTTTGTCTCAAGATCACTGAAGACAAGGAGAGATAGGGTGAGGAACTTCACTACCATATAAGTAGGGCTCATTCTTTATTATACACATCATAAAATCATATCACTATTGCAGCTGTACTTAGGGAACAAGAAGGCCGGAAGAATCAACAAGAAGGTGAGCTCTCATATTCTGATGGAGAGACATATTGCAACCATGAGATAGTTACTATAGCATGTTGTGCAGGAAGTCCATTTCATATATATGATTTTGTACATCATGATGGATTGGATGTGTTCTATGTGGAGGATTTGGGGGAGGAGCATCATTATGGTTAAGATTATGTGACTCTACATGAGGTTGTGTTTAGGAATACTCTTAGATTTTTGAGTTGGAATGAATCCAATAGTATGCAACCAATTGGAGCACTTTCAATTTTGGTACACAAGTTTTCAAGTGGAACATTGTTGATTTGTGGTTGTTCTATTCTTGTCGTATTATTGGTAGTTGAGTGCAGGGGCTTGCAGGCACTAGATTGTCACTATACATCTTGGAGAGTGATCATTGACATTTATTATGTGAGGTGTGATGAATATATTCCCTCCATGAGGATTTACGATGATCCATTTGTGATATGGGATAATGAAGTGTATTCAGTTGAGTTGTATTGTGGGTTTCCCATGATCGTTGGAAGTTTACTTTTTGCAATGGAATACTATGGATGACTCATTTTGGGTTGACACTTGATCTTGGTCTACTGATTCATGGAGTGTATAATATATGTTGATATTTCAAGCATAAACAATTGCACTCTTGGTGGGTGTCACATGGTAGTCAGAGTAGTATCGGGACAACATGGTGGAGTTACTCCTTGTGTTGACATTTATACACAATGTATATTGCAGGGCCTACATGTGACTAATGATGATTGGAGACATGTTCCATGTGAGGTTATGTACCTTATGAGTGTTTTTTTTAATTCTATTACCTTCTATAGAAGATTTCATAGAGTTCCATGTGATATGTTGTAGGTGGACTGGAGGGAGATCATGAGTAGGATTTGGTGTCCTACCAAGTTGATGGATTGGAGGAAGGAACTTCTAGCCAGAAAAATAATAAGTTATTGTACCCTGGCCCATAATTTTTCATTTTACAATCAAATATTTTCTTGACAATCATTTCAACTTGAAAATTCAGACTTGCACAACTATAGATCTAGGCACTTTCAGTCCCATCAGGCCATTGGCAGAATAAGTTGTGAGTCTCATATGGAGATGTCAACAGGTTCAACTAATTATTTTATGTTTTGGTTGGATTTTTGGGCCCAACATCAATATTATTGCTTATATTCAGATTGCACTTGTGTTCGTAGCAACAGATTAGTTTATAGTGATAGTTATTTTGGGGGAGTTCAGTGTGTTGAGACTTGGTCCATTCAGATTCCAAGGATTATTAGTGTGACATAGTAGAAGTTAATAGGTATTGGTATATCTCCCTTGGTAGGGTCTGGGTTCTTCCTTGTGAGGTTTCCATTATAGAAGGAGGATAAAACTATTAGTGTAGGGGGCACATTTCCTTTAAAAGGCCAAGTGTTTTTATGGGGATTGAGGTTCTTTTGGTGGAGGGTCGAGATCATTGATGTAGAGGACCAATTTCATTTTGCAGCGTTTGGTAGTGATGGACATCCAATTTGGTCATGGGGTCCAGGAATTCATCTCCTTGATGGGTTGCTTCATATTTTGGTGAGGATACACATAGTTGTTACAGTGATTGGTCTATTTATTTTTTGGAATGTCAGGGAAGGAGATGTCGAGACTTATTCTATTTGGTGGGACAATCTTCCTTTTCCAATATTCGATATCAAGTATGGTATTTGATTTTTAGGTAGTGACTTCACCTGAATGCCCATGCAAGATACTATTCATGGTAGTAGGCTCATCCTTTAAAAGTATTCTAGCTTGGGGTTCCAGAAGAGGAGGATGCACACTGAGAACAATGGTCAAATGTTTATGATCAGAGTGGCACAACATCAACATGGTGGTTCCTTTATGAGATTAGATTGGTACCCTGAGATTTCATTGTTATACATTTCAACAATTGATTTAGATGAGGGCGCCAATTTTTTCTTTCATGAGATTGGTTCCCTAGTCGAGCATTTTTTTGAAGGGTTGACCAAGTTTTTACAGTATCTAGTTTCTCTACTTATCGACAGTGTTCAAGAGGTCTCTTATGTTAGTACCTTGTATAACAATGAGTTGAGTGGAGGATGCTTCACATATTTCAGGTTGGTTTGGGACCCTAATATGTTTTTCAATTTCAGTTTCTTTTATCCTATGGAGAGTCAGGTTGTAATGGAATTTCTTGAGGACAAACAATCTTTGGGAAGGGAGGAATCTAATGTCCCCATTTGTTGGGTTCCTCTTTTTTGCAATTGGAAGATGACTTATGAGGCTTGCGTTAGCCAAGATACAGGGGTGAGGTTATGTCACCAATGATCTCAGAGGGTTTGCAGGAGTTATAGTAGGCCCATCCTATTCCATTTATTATATTTCATCATCTGGATCACTTCTTCACAGTTTGTTCTTGGTTTCGTGGTGTTCCGATGATTCCCATAAATTGGGAGTATTATTGAGTATAATTTAATTAAATGCACTAGAGGTGTTATTTGGATCATATTATTTGAGGGGACACCTTAGTGTAATAGATTGTTTGAACTGGGAAGAAAATATCTAAAGGTTGGCATGATGAGAAAGAGACTTCCAACATCTAGAAATGTCTTAAACGGAAATTAATTTCTTTTTAGAGTGAAAAAGGGGTTAAAAAGTGATTTAATGAGTAATATGAAGAATAACATTAGAATGTGACTTAAATAATTTAAGTGAGAGGGATAAAATAAAAGAGGGACTATAAAAGAGAGATGAGATCTAATTCTCTCATATATGCTTGATTATTTTATCTATTAACTTGGAGAGCTCTCGGATCTAGGGTTTTGGAGATTGTTAGCAATCAAAAATGCACTGGCATTTTTGAAAGAATGATGCCTAATCTTGTAAGGAAATTTTGACTAGATTCCCTAGCTCCAAATCCAAATATTATTACACCATTGGAAATCTTATGATCTGTAGATGTCGATCAACTATTGGAGCATGCAAAACTGACATTCCACGACTGAGAAAATTGATTTTTCCTAAAGCAGATTATTTCTGGAAAATTTTCATTTCCGGTGGTTTAGGCAAACAGGACAACTGTTCATTAACCACCGAAAGCTGCGCTTTCGGTGGTTAATTCACCCAGAAGATTTCCAAGTAACCACCGAAAGCCTGTCATGTTTAGAAAAATCAAGTTTTTTCACAAATCAAGTTTTTTCGAGTTGAAAAGGTTTGTAATCTTTTCAAATGAACATATAATGAATTATCAAAGTAAATCCAACAGTTAGTTTTGACAGATTGTGGAAAAAGGAGGTGTTTCAAAGGTGTTTGATATCTTTAACCAAGACAGAAAATCAGGACATTTTGCCACCTTAGCAAATTCGAATTTTTCCTCTTGGAAGAGTCATCAGTCAGCCTTGGGAGGCTATCCTGCACTTCACCAACAGTCAACAAGAGAGAGAGATCATGAAATCTGGGATTGACCTCATTCTTGGGGATCATCCCACATATTTTGCAACTGAATTTTGACTTACTTTTTTTAGTATATCTGATCCTTTTTTTTAGGATCTTAGAACTACCTTGTAATGCTATAAAGCTTAGGATAGAATATGAACCAAAGGGTTCGATATTGAGTTCTACATGCTGCTACTATAATCAAGAGACCTATTCTTATTCTATGAAAAATTGCAGGCTTCCTTCAGTTGTGTTGTCAGACTTCTCTTTTCTGTTCTCTGTTAGCTTATGAGTGAATGTTCTGTATTGATGCTTATTCAATCTGCATGTGAGTGTCATCTCACTAATTGATTGACTAAGTTGAAGATCATAAGTTATTTCTTTAGTTATTAAACCCATTGTGCTTGTTTTATATGAGTGTAATCTAGTTCAATAGTTATCTTCTTTACCATTTAATCAAACCTTGTCTGACTGCATTGCTAGAAGG
>ML778236.1:597019-617763 GCA_009831015.1 Picea engelmannii | reverse complement strand
TGGGGATCATCCCACATATTTTGCAACTGAATTTTGACTTACTATTTTTAGTATATCTGATCCTTGTTTTTAGGATCTTAGAACTACCTTGTAATGTTATAAAGCTTAGGATAGAAGATGAACCAAAGGGTTCGATATTGAGTTCTACATGCTGCTACTGTAATCAAGAGACCTATTCTTATTCTATGAAAAATTGCAGGCTTCCTTCAGTTGTGTTGTCAGACTTCTCTTTTCTGTTCACTGTTATCTTATGAGTGAATGTTCTTTATTGATGCTTATTCAATCTGTATGTGACTTTCATCTCATTAATTGATTGACTAAGTTGAAGATCATAAGTTATTTCTTTAGTTATTAAACCCATTGTGCTTGTTTTATATGAGTGTAATCTGGTTCAATAGCTATATTCTTTACCATTTAATCAAACCTTGTCTGACTGCATTGCTAGAAGGCCTTGTGAGATTTTATATTTCTAGACAGTCTTGAAAACACAGTCCAATCCTTAGATATTCATCTTGATCCAAAAACCACATCATTATTTGGAAAATATTTCCCAAAAAGAGTTAGTTACCAGGCATCTCCGACTTACAGCCTAGGAGAGTTTCATGGAGTGATAACAGAGATAAAACCTAAGATAGAGATTGGTTTCGGTGGTGAAAGATTCCACCCTAGCCAAGTTAGAGGGAGAATCAATCAGGTTCTCCATTGGAATTCATTGTTGTGAAAAGATTCATATTTTTCAGGGTTAGTGGAACTGTAAGGGATCAATTTCTTCAGTTGTAGTAGCCCCTTGGTATAGATCTTTGTGTGGAGGTCAAGTTTCCTTAGTAGAGGTTGAGTGTATTGGTGATCAGAGGTTGATTTTTCTCTTAGGGTCGAGTTTCCTCCCTTTTTGTCTGAGTTTAATTGCATGAGAGGTTGATTCTCTCATAGAGAGGCCAAATTCATTATTGGGGTTGTGATCTCTTGGAATTGGATTGAGATTTCTTATAGTTGGTTGTGTATTCCTTGTGGAGGTTCATGCTCTATTGTTGGGGCATATTTGTTTTGCATATAGATGAGATACATGTGAAGAGGGGACAATGTTTGTTGGAGGAGGTTGTTTTAATCTTGAGGGATGATTTCTCCATATGCATTGGTTGTACTTCCTTGAGCATGGTCGATTTACATCTATGGAGGACACATCCTTGTAGCGAGGTCAAACTATTTAGTGGGTGGGCTGTATTCCCAAGAGGAGGGCCGAACATCTCCTTGCATGAGGCCAATTTCATTACAACAAATTTTCACTATATTGTGAAGTTTGTTTGTTGTTCATGATTGAACATATTCCTATTGTGGGGATTGTTATATATCACCATTTTTTCCAGTTGTAATAGGTTAGATATTTCTAATAAAAATCATATCTCTTGTGTGGTATTCCCTTGTTGTTATACTATTTTAGTTGAGGTATTTAATTTGGTATTTGGTTATACTTTTATGCATGCAATATGAAAAATAAAATGGGCACCCAAAACAACAAACAATAACAATAATAATTATAACAACAATAAACCAAACAACAAAAAATAATCATAAAAACATCAGTTGGAGAGTATCCTATTGGGGTTTTGATGTTATCTATGAAGTGTTTGGAAAAAATCCTACTTCATAAATAAACTACAACAAACAAAGAAGGGTTTATTAGTGAAAATTGGGTATATCTACCAATTGTTTGATGTAATTTATAAACCAAGAAACCACCAAAATATATCAATATTAAACAAATTCTCATAACAATGGTGGGTGGGACATTGCATAGCATGCTAAAATACCACACCATATACCCCACAAAAAATGGAGTCGTTGAAAGAATGAACATAATGTTGACATACAAATAAAGGAGAATGCTCAATGGTTCTAGTCTCACACAAGAATTCTAGGCAGAGGCAGTCGACACTGCAAAATATTTGGTGAATAGGTATCATTCGTCAGTACTAGTTGATTCAACTCCACATGAGGTATGGTTTGGTAAGAATACTTCACTTTCAAATCTCAAATAATTTGGATATGATGCATTTGTGCATGTTACCAAGGAAAAGAGGAATAAGCTAGACAATAAGGAAGTCAAGTGTATTTTCATTGGGGACAAGGATGGAATGAAAGGATATAAGATCTCAGATCTTGCATCAAGGAAAATAGTGTACAATCAAGATGCGGTATTCAAGAAATCCATAGACACTTCAAAGTATGAAGAGGTTCAAATAGAAAAATATCCAGAGAAGGTGAGTTTTGAAATGAGGAATGAAGAATATGATTCATATGAGTCGATTGAATCAAATGAAGAGGTGGAACAACCAACTCTGGTTGTAAGGAGTTTTGAACAAGTAAAAAAACCAGTTGAAAGGTATAGTCTACCTGATTTCCATTCTACATTTGTATTAGCCACCACTGACAAGGATCCCAAGTTAGTTAGGGAGGCATTTGACTTAATAGAGGGTAAGATCTGTAAGGAATATACGGTGGAAGAGATGGAATCCTTGCACAAAATGAGACGTGGGATTTAGTCAAATTACCTAGTGGAAGAAAACCCATGGGTAGAAAGTGGTATTCAAGAAAAATATGAATGCAACAAGTCAAGTCAAGAAATTCAAATCTCATTTGGTAGTTAAAAGGATATTCCCAAGTCGAAGGGGTTGAATTCAATGATATTTTTCCCATATTGCAAAATTAACTTTCATAAGAGTAATGATGTATATGGATGCAACATTTGATCTTGAGATAGAGAAAATGGATTTGAAGACAATGTTTCTACATGGGGACTTGGAAGAAGAAATCTACATGAAACAACTTGAAGGATTTACAGTAAAGGGCAAGAAAGAGCTAATGTGCAAGTTAAAAAAATCCCTTTATGTTTTAAGGCAATCACTAAGGATTTAGTACCAAAAGTTTGACCCATACATATTTAGTTTGGGATTCGTGAGAAGCAAGGTTGGTTACTATGTATATTCCAAGGAAGAAAGTGGTAATTTCATATATGTAGAATTATATGTCGATGACATGTTTCTAGTAGGAAAAAACATGGATGCAATAAAGGAGGTGAAGAAGCAACTATCCTCCAAGTTCTACATGCAGGATCTCAATGGAACAAACTTCATTATGGTAATGGATATCAAGAGAGATTGAGTAGTTACAAATCTTTGGTTGAACCATAGGAAGTACATTGAAACAGTCTTGAGGCGTTTCAACATGCAGGATTGAAAACCAGTCATGGTGCCAATTCTGGCGAGAGTAAAACTAACTATTGAATAGTGTCCAAAGGCATAAGAATAAATAGAGGGCATGGCATGTGTTCCCTATGCAAGTTTTGTTGGTAATATAATGTATGTGATGGTATTCACTTGATCTGACATTTCCCATGAAGTGGGAGTGTTGATCAGATAGATGTCAACACCTAGAAAAGAGCATTTGACAATTGTGAAGAGAGTGCTCAGGTAATTGTGTGTCACAAAAGATTATTATTTATTCTCCCAAGGGATTCCTGAAGTCGATAGTGAAGTATATGTACATGGCATTGTTGACACCAATTGTGCTAGAGATTTGGTTCAATGAAGGTCGACCAATGAATATGTTTTTAAGATTTCTAGTGGAGCAATCAGTTGGATGAGTAAGCAACGGTAAGTTCTAGTCCTTTGCATAACATAATTTGAATACATGGCAACCACTCATGTAAACAAATAAGTATTATGGTTGTGACGATTATGTTTATGGATCGGGTTTGACTAGAGAGATATGAAAATAAACTATGATAGTCAAAGCATAATGTTTCTTTCAAATAACCCAATGTACCATTCTAGGATGAATCATATTGATGTACAATACCATTTTGTAATATACATGGTGGAAATTCCATGGGTTAGTGAACATATGTTCATTTTCTCTTGTATCAGCAAAGAAGACATTAAGTGGGAGAATGTTTTGTTTGTATATTCTTTGTAGTAATAGAACAACAATTTGATTATCTAGTCGAGGTGGATCGATTGGGTGAAGAATTGATCGACGAGTCCAGTCCAGTTGATGTTTAAGTCAAGGTCGAAGTGATCGACCAAAAATTTGGAAGTCAAAGTGATCGATGGGCAAGTTGAAGTCAAAGTGGTTGGCAAGAGATTGAGCGGTAACCAACTGAATATCGACTAGAGGTTGACTGGTAGTCAACTGGTCATCTGACTGAATTCGACTGTAACAGAATCCCAAGATTCATGATATTTGTAGCTAATCATTTGCGTGGATCTGTAATTGTTTTTGGGTGCCATGATTCAGGGTTTTTCATACTATAAAGCCTATAAATAAGGTACATTATAATTGTATTAAGTTGATCAATATTTGGATGTTCTTGCTAATATTTATCAGAAGGTTGTTGGTTATGTAGATGTAAACCAGATTGGCTATAGGGTTATTCTTGTGTAAATCAATAGAGTATGTTGGTGATTGTCTCTTAGGCGTAGACCAAGGTTAGTCATGTAACTCTTTTGTCTAATGAATAAGACAAGGAGAAAGACGCTCAAGGAATGTTGGTTTTCCCATTTGGATTTCTAGGGTAAAATCTATGTGTATTGTGTTTGTCATTTATTTTCTTGATTAAATATGTCGTCTCTTTCCTACTAGGTTTAGTGTGGATGTATATTTCCTAATAGACCTTTCCTTGATCTTGATTCATGTTTATTCTTGGTAACTAAGTCTTTTTTCATGCTACTCAAGTATCTCCATGCGATTCTTTTGGTCCTCCATGTGCCTCCATACCGGTTTTGTCTCTAGTTTCATGTTGTTCCATAGCAAGTTTGCAGACACTCATGCCCTAGCCTTGATGATTATTGATTATTTTTGTGGTGTGGGTGGCGATATACAACAAACTTAACTATAAATTCTTATTTCTTAAACACTTCAACATGTGGTTCCTTAGCTTCTTCCTCCTCCTTTTTATGTCTTTTATGATACTTTTCTTCAAGTTCTTTTGCAGACCCTTCTTCAACTTCATCCTCCTCATCTAATGGGTCATGACGTACTAAAATTTGTTTCCATACAAGTACTTCTTCATGTGACCACTTGGTCTCTTCCTGTTTAATAAGAGAAATATCCTACAATAAATAAGTTACCGACTTAATGAGAAATGTGACCTCAAAACGAGAGCTTTGTTGCCAAAAACCTATATTTTTGTGTCAAAAACACCAAAATCAACCCTTGTTTCAAAAAATGGTGCTATCGGTAGCACCTCTTTTTTGTAGGGTGGTTAAAATTATGACTCACTTGAAATCATTGCCTTGAAAACGAATACCATTGCAGAAAATTGACTCTCAAATCGAAACGTGATGCTACCAGTGGCACCCTTCTTATTTTTGGAGTTAAAATTGTGACTTAATTGAAATAGTAGCCCCGATCACTGATACTATCATAAACAAAGAACTTCAAATTAACTTATAAATCAAAAAGTGGTATTTTATTTATTAGTCAATTTTATTTTATTTTTTTAATTTACATTAAAAACAAATAAATTGAAAAAACAAATTCCACATACATGTTTCTTTTTTTCTTTAAAGAAAAAAAACATAGTTTTCTAATTTTTTTAAAGAAAAAAAACACATTTTTCATTAAAAAATAGTTTTTTAATGAAAAATCCTAATTTTTTTTAATGAAAAATGGCCTTATCTAATGAAAAAACACATTTTTAAAATGGAAAACACCATTTTTTTAAAATGAAAAAACACTCTTTTTATTTAAATAAAAATAAAAATTAAAAGGTTAAAAAAAAAAAAAACATTAAAAATGAATGTTTAAATTATTAAAAAAAACCATCAAATGTGTTTTTTTTTTTCTTTAAAGAAAAAATAAACATGTATGTGAAGTTTTTTTTTCTACGATTTATTTTTTTTTAATCTAAATTTAAAAATTAAAATACAATTGATTAATAAATAAAATACCACTTTCTGATTTACAAGCTAATTTGAAGTTCTTTATTTTTGACAATACCGGTGATCAGGGCTACTATTTCAATTAAGTCACAATTTTAACTCCAAAAATAAGAAGGGTGTTTCCAGTAGCATCACTATTTGATTTGAGGGTAGCAATGGTATTGGTTGTCAAGGCAATGATTTCAAGAAAGTCATAATTTTAACCACCATGCAAAAAAGGGATGCTACCAATAGCACCATTTTTTGATACGGGGGTAAACAATGTGTCCTCTAAAAATGAGAACCATGGAGAGTTCTCGTTAAGTTGGTAACTTTGTTCAATGCAATTGTCTTTTTCTTGTACCAAAACTTCAAAAAAAAAATTGCACATTAATATTAATTGTACCAATTGAGTCCATCCAAGGATATCCCAAAACAATATCCCCATCATCCATATCTCTAGCATAAAAATCTAAATGCAACATGTATTTATCCTTAGATATTCAAATATTTAAAAATTTGAATATTTTCACCTTCAAACTGTGTGCTTTGAATATGCTTTGTAGGTACTTGCAATATTTTAGCCAAGTTAACATTGATTAAGTTATGCTTGCTACTAGGCTTTATAGAAACAATAACATTTTCATGTTGAATACATCCATGAACCTATAATATGAGGTTTGTGCATGAAACCAAACCCTTGTTTCTTTTTTTATCCTTACACTTGGCATGAGACCACTTGTCTAAAAGTAATTTTTCATACACTTCATCAGAAAGTGTCATCATATTGCAATATTCAAATGGTCGCCACCATACGACAACATCATTTTTGAAATCATAATGTAGACAAAATTTTCATTCCTCTTTCCATAATGATTTTGACTTCATCCATTTTATATATCTTTCAACACTAGGACCGTCATGTTTTCCTTTAAAATACAACTTTCTTTCTATAACCCAAAAATAGAACTAGGGTTTGAAAAAAATTCACTTACTTTTCAATGGATCTCCTTTATGTAGTTAGGGTTTGACATTTAAAATGGAAATTGGTCATAGCTTCATTTATATTTCCATGATTGAATATTATGACCCCAATTATGAAATCTGGATTTTCTAGATTTAGTGGCATTGGTTTGACTAAAACTTGTGCACTCTATTAAAATATATCCAATCTGTAAAATTCACAATTGTCATTGAAAAACCCTGAAAAAGGATGATTTTGAATTAATGATATCTCCACTTCCTGGACTTTGTTTTGGACAACTTTCTTTTAGAAATTGGGTATTTTTCGAGAGGAACTCAGATATGTGGTTGGTTTCTTCAAATCCATGTGCAAAAAGTTTCATAAATTGACTTGAATACTTCCATCCTCCTTTTTCCATCAAAAATATGGAAAAAGAGAAAAATATTCTTCCACTTTGTGCCCAAAAATTCTCCCACTTCGTGCCAAAGAAAGAGCTCATATACCATTTGTGGTAAAAATTCAAATATATAAGAGATAATCGACCATAAAACTTCAAAAATAAACCCTAAAAATGAAATATATCCAAACATTCACCATGAACAACACCAAAAACATAGAGATAAAAACCCTTAAGGTAGGGTACCACCACTAAATACTCCTTATGGAAGGAATCAATCCAAAAGACATGCTTTCTACAAGATAATGCAATTCAACACATATCCAATATAATGATACTCATGTGTATTTATACTTTCTCATGAGTATTCTTAGTGGTATTATGCAAACTACCCCTTATTATATTCTTTCCTTTTAATTACCTAGTTGTTCTATTCTATTAGTTTGGTCACATTACATTCATTATCCCCTTGGGTACCTCCATAGGTACCCCATATTATCCTCCCTAGGTACATTACAAAAATGTCTTTTGATCCCTCAAAATGGATTTGGAAGGTTCTCGACCCCAAATCTCCAAACTAGGACCCGCTGCTAAAATGGGTTGTGCAAGCGAATTCCTCCAATTTTTCCACCCAAAAAGTACTAAGATAAATGACTAATTATATGATGATCCATTCTAGATCAATTGTTATCCTCAACCGGTTCATTGCCATTATGTTATTCTTCTTGTTGAATATTGTAGTGATTAAAACCATTGTTGTTACTTCTTTAATTCACCAAAACAACAATATCAACAAGGACCTTAGAAGAAACACTACTACAATATAGGGTTGTAGTGTCACATTTACTATTGCAATGAAATTCATTTTTTAAAACTAAGTTTGCACTATGTAAAATGTGATGCACATGGGGGTGTTGTATTTTGTGTTGTGTTTGCATCTCCTATTTCAATGGGTACTTTTTGAAGTGTCATGATAAAAAAAAAAAAAAAAACATGCAAATGTGCTTTTTTCATCAATTTAGTGTTGTATGGCATTACTTAATCATGAAAAAACCATTTTGTGCCAAGTACATTGTGTGTGTTGTAGTAGCATCGAAATGAGTTGATTATCACATCGACATTATTTTTAAAGTGTCATTTTCACATCCATCCATCATTTTTTGATGAATTAACATTGTAGTTGCATCAAAATAATTTTTTTATCATAATAAATATTTTATGTCGAATTAACATAAAAACACATTGTTTTAATGTCAAATTTGCAATATAATTATAATTAATGTTTTAATTATTCTTTTTAATTTATTTTTATTGATTATTTACTTTTTTATCTAATTAATTATTATTTTAAACTAATTTAATACAATACAATAATTCTAATAATAATTTTTAATTTAAATATTGATATTGTTTATATTAACTATGATATTTATGATATTTAAATATCATGAGATTGATGATTAGTCTAAGTCTATTTCACATTGTACTAAACATGAGAGAAAAAATCATGTACATAGAAATATAATTCTAAAATTTAACTCTATGAACATTCAATTGATTTTCTAATCATCGAAGCAAAAAACCATGTATATATAAGCACAATGATCAAATTTTAAAATTAAATCATAAAATAACTATGAAATTTTGTATGCATGTAAATAAGTGTGACACTACGACCCTAAGAAAGTGTCAAATTTGTATACGACATAGTATGAAAAAAATTCTACACACAAGTAAATAGAATGAATTTGGCATTATCAGAAGATGATTGCATTGCCTATAAATAAGTGGTACGATGCCACCCTATGTAAATGATTCAGATTGATAAATGGAATGAAATGAAATATAGAGTTATAACAAAAACACATAGATACAATGAAACTTGACATCTATTAATAAATGAAATGTGTTTAACTGTAAAAATGCAGAATGAAACAAACTCACTCAAATGGTGGTAGATTATCTCTGAGAAGAGATGTGACGGCTACATGCATTCACCGAAGCACATTCCAATGAGGCTGAAAGACCTTTTTATCATAAAGAAGCAATGAGGAAACCCTAAAGATCCAAAAACCTAACCTTAGGATATGAAACTCTAAAAGGCTTGTGGGCCACGATGGGGTTAGTTGGTATGCCAAATTCCCAGGGTCATAACTATTGCATACGATCTTCCTTTGACACACTCGATAGCCTGTTGGAAAGGTCTAGATGAGAATTACACATTCTAATTAGCCCATAAATTCCTTCGTCTATTTTTTGGATGCTTCCATGCCTAGAAAACGTTGTTTAAGTCCTCAAAATGGCCACCAATATCCACCTGGATTAGTAAATGTCAACATTTTATAGAACACACCATGAATAAATTTATATACATACAAGGAAATGAAATAAATTTGACATCATAAGTTTATTGAATGAATCCGTAGATGGGGTACCATGTTGATACAATGCAAAGCTCTTCATTAAAGAAGCTTGTCACCACCCTCGTCCTCATTTCTCATATGGAGGGTAGCATTCATAGAATTTATGATCAAGCTTGATAGTTCCCTCACGCATGTTTAATGGAGCCTTAAATGCGCCATGAAAGATGGATGATGGTGGTTATGTGAGGCATGCGCAAGGTCACTTCAGCTCCCTTGGTGCCTCACCACCTCCTCCGGGTATGTTATGGTTCCTCCCACTCGGTTCATCTATTGCATTTGAGCATCGATCTTTTCATTCTCCTCGCTCTTCATTTTCTCCAGCAGCTTCCAGTCTGTTTTTCCCTCACTATCATTCCTTGGGAGCACGGTAAGCCTAAGAGAGGGCCTTCTTGGTATATTTATGTAGCTAGGAAACATCACATTCGTAGGCTTTCCCATGCTTCCTCGACCTCTCTGATTTGCTGAGATAGGGAGAAAAATTTTCCTCCAATGGCCTTTGTAGGGGAGTAAATTTTGGAAGAGCTAATTATTGTTCCACCATATTCCCTCCTTTACATAGTTTCAGACCCCCTTGACCCTCTTAGCACCAGTCACTTTGCCCCTGCTACAACATGTGCCATGGATGGGGCGACTTGTTTAATTCAGAAAGAGATTTCATGGACTGACTTCCCAACAGAACCTCCACCTCCCTCCATTTCTCTAGTTTAAGACTCACTTACCACTTGCCTCCTAATGCCAGAGCATCTGAAGCTCATCTTTGATATGTGAAGGGATATGCAGGAACAACTTCACAGGCATACATTACTTGGCAGCCGACTCAACATTATGTTTGAAGCACTTTCAAGCACACAAATCCAACACGATGCCTGACCTATGCACAACCTTATGTCTTCATTCCTCAAGGTGGCACTCACAGAAGCAATTTTTTTACTGGTTCTTTTAATGTTTAATCCTTTTCTTTCATCTCCATGCACTTCTTTTGCAAAGGAACAATGACTTTTATGCATGTATGGGCAGTTCATGCACTATACCACCTTGCCACATGTTCTGGTTTCCAAATGTTTGGTGGAACAAGTGGGGTTTTTTTTTTCTTGATGCAACTAGAATAGAAGGTCATCATCTGTTTTTGCTTCCACTTATCTGGTGGAATAGGTGGAATACTTCCAGACATGGAAATGTTATGGATGATTACAACAATTTTTTGAGAAATTAAATATTTTTATTTACAAAAAAAAAAGTTTATTGAATGAAGTTGATTGAACTATTGTCTTTTGTGCCCTCCTCTTTCTCACTTTGTAAAACATAATAAATTAACATAAGTTCAATAAAATAAAAATTTGTTAACCATTAAAAATGTAACAAAAAAACATATAGGTTAAAAATTTGTCCACGCCCTCTAATTCCCTTGAATCACTCTCATCATATATGTTCATCATCATTTCTATACATTATTCTTAAACATTAATTTGCATGTCATAGAATGAATAAGTGCCATGAAAAATGTAGTATATTTGATTCAATTCACTAGTACATTTGGCACATTTTTTGATGAAGTTATGATAACATTTCAACGAATAAATGGTAGATTTATGATGAACTTGATTCCATAAGTTCATTGAAGCCTTTGAGTCAAACCATTGATGATCGTATCCATCTGGCATACGTCTGACATAGAAAACTGCCACGTGACAATTTTAGAGAGATTTAATCCACTATCCTTTTGTCGCAACAGAGTGTTGCAACGATGACGATTATATATATTTGTCGTGTGTTTGATGCAAAAGGATCGCACATAATATTTCCCAAGAAATTTTTATCCACCAAGAAATAGTCAAAATAGCAAGGGGATCCATTGTTAGCATGATGAGATTGTTCGTAATGATCACAAAAGAATTGACATGCACGCCATAAGAATTGTGACCTTATGGTGGGTCACCTCTATCGAAGGCACGATGATCGGGAGGGAACTGTCCATCGGTGGGCCAATGATATGGCATGGTAATTCTGTCAGATTTGTGATGATAGGGTGGGAAAATTACCTCAATGTGGCAACGATATGGTGGGAAAATTCCATTGACATTGTGATGGGTGGGTGGGAACAATCCATCAGAATATCGATGGAGCATCAACACGCTTGGGGCATGTTCCATAGAAGAAGATATGGGTGTGGGAATTATCCATTGGAGATTCAATGAGGAGCATTGGAGTTAGAGTTCCGACAATGGGAAAACAAAGTCAAAATAAAATTCAAATCGATGTTGTACATTGAAATTCATGCTTATGATGCATTGGACATAGGGAGTAGGTAGATGCATTAGACTAAGAAGTTGAACATATGTAGATGGAAGTGTTATTGATATATGATGATATAAATGATTAGGATTAGGGTTTATATTATTTCATAAAACCCTAATTCAATCTTATTAGAACCTCCACATCTAAAAATGCACACTCACACTTAAGAAATGCATGTTTTGGTTTTAAACTGTAATTTTTTCCCTTGTGAAAAATGCACGCCAGGATTCACAAAAATGCATGCCCAGGTATTAACAAACCTGCAATTTGAGTGGTTCAAGTTGTTGAGGGTGTCTTAGAAAATTTTACACATGTATACAGATTTAGATTTTCATTTTCAAACATAAAAGTGGCTATTCTGTAAAAGAGGAAAAATCTTCCTTGTAAATTGAGAGACCAAAACAATAGAAAGTGACCTAATGGGAATGCATGCCCATGATTTAATATAGCTCCAAATTTAGTGATATAAGTTTTGGGGTGAAGTTAATTACATTCTATGTGTGTGTGTGTGTGTGTGTGTGTGTGTGTGTGGAATGTAATATATATATATGGAGTGATTTTTCAAATGAATAAGTACTTCTACCTTGAACCAAGATTCAAGACTTTTTGTAAAATGGAGGGTAAAACTGTCTTACTGTAAATGCAGGTCTAAGACTCATATGACCTACAAATTGAGTGGTTCAAATTACAAATACTGTATTTTATCATTTTACATATGTTCATACCTTTAGTTGTGCATTTTGAAACCAAAAACCCTTTGTTCTACATAAAATCTAAAAGCTATCGTAAATGCAAAAAAAATGCATACAGGGAAAAATGTATAAAAAAAGGCATGATGAAAAATGCACACCCTAGGAAGACAAATCCATGTATGGTGTTGGTAATTTACAAGTTACAGACTATGGATATGTTGTAAAACCTAAATATTGTATACTAGCGTGATTTGTGCTCAAAATTTAGTAAAGGTTTGAAATATACATTGGTTTGGGATTACATGCATCAATAAATATGTATTGTTACATTTATAACTCTAAATTTATTTAAAGGAAACTTGAAGTTATTCTTAAAGCATAACTAGAAAAAATACAACATCATAGATTGTGATAATGAACTAGAAAATTATTCAACTTACTGTGCTTGAAGCTTCCTATTTTCTTCTAGAAATTCTTCAACCTCTTGAGAGTTGACAACTTTTTCCTTTGGTAGGTTTGTGTGATCAGTAATAGGAATGATTCATATTTCCACATCATTTGACATAGACTACCAAAATCAAATTATAAAATTAAAATCCAAAATATTTACATTAAAAACCTCTACTGATAAAAGAGACCTTAATCTGATAGGAATGCAAATTGAACCTTGTATAAAACTTTACCATTAAGCATAACTACATAAATTCTTTAAAACTAGTAGAATTCTAAAATTGTATTCGTTTTTCTAGAACATATGCAATCTTTAGGGTTAGACAAATACCCCACATTTCCTGAAACTGTGTTTGTTTTTATAGCATGGATGCAATCTTTAAGGTGAGACAAACACCCTGCAACTATTGGAATTCACTAGGCACATGAACAAAATGAACAAAGGTTAAAAACAAAGTTATGTTCTGATATTGAATATACATAATTTATCATCAATGAAAACTACCAGGAAATGGAATTAATAGTATCAACATGAATATTTGGAAACTATGTACACACACTAACTAAAATGGAAAAAAATGAGTACTAACTACCTGCGTCTATGAGATTGACGAGGAAGGAGCTTGTACAACCACATCACACATAGGCTGGTTGTTAGTTTCATTCCATTGCAAAGACCTATAGAAATCATCAGATAATAAAAGATTATATGACTAAATAATAATTAAATAAATAAATAGACATATCAACATGTACGAGACTCGAGAAAGATTGAAGTGGAATACTCTAATGAGATTCTCTTGGTTTCAAGAATAATTTATTATCTATTGAACAGGGCCAACCAAGTGAATTTCATCTCAGCATTTTTTATTGTTGTATAAAACCCTAATTCAAGCTTGCTAGAGCCTCTACATCTAAAAATACACACTCACACTTAAGAATACATGCTTTTCTTTTAAACTGTAATTTATGTCCTTGTGCAAAATCCATGTTAGGATTCACAAAATGACTTATACCTTGAACCAAGATTCAAGACTTTTTGTAAAATGGATGGTAAAACCTGTTAGAACATAAGTCAAAATCTTGAATAAAGTTCAAATTTCAAATCCTTTCTTAAATTATTTGTGTTTTGTCATTAATCAATAAAACATTTCTTTAGGATTTATATTTTATACACTAATAAAATTTATTGTTATGTTTTGACATGGCGTATCAATCCTAAGCAATCAAACTTGATGCTTACCAACATCGACAGTTCGCAGGATTTCGGGGATTTAAAGTTGCCAAATGTTTAATCAAAGTATAATTCCCATTTGAATTTTCACTTCGAGACTTCACGCTTTGGAAGTCTAAGATTAAACATTTAAAGTTCCTCTTAACATTGAAGTTGTGAATCTCTAGAGTCCTGAATTTCTAGAGTAATTCTTTATAAAGAAAAGTACTTAGCTAATGTGTCCTATGCCACCTGACATTCTCTACACGTGGAGACACGTGGCATTTATTTTGGGCTCTTTTGGACACATTATTTTCACATTTCAGGATGACATGTGTTACCCATGTTCTCACGAAACTTCATCATATTCGATGTCATCCTGCCATGTCACTCTAGGAGACTGTCCTTCGAGATATCATATTATCAACAAATCCAAGAAGTGTAGGAGTGTTGAAGTGCTGAAGTGTCAGAGTGTTGGAGTGTCGAAGTTTCTAAGTGTCGAAGTACCGAATATTAAAGGAGATAATATTGTATAAATCATATTATAAACGAATTCAAGAAGTGTCGGAGTTTCGAAGTGTTGAAGTGTCAGAGTGTCAAAGTGTTGAAGTGGTGGAGTGTCGGAGTGCAGAAGTGTCGAAGTGTCAAAGTGTCGAAGTACCGAAGTACTAAATATTAAAGGAGATAATATTGTAGATGGGAAATCATGGCGATGTGCACAACAACTGAAAATATCTATATTTATGAGAAAATGAAGAAAGGATAAGCCTTAAAGCATCCAGTAAAGCTTTTGTTTCTAGAAACATAACAAATGTTTAAGTATTTTATGTTTGTAATATTCTACTTGATATTAATCAAGTTTTTAGTGTATTTTCTTTTATTTTGAGATCTAGAAACGAGGAGTCTAACCAATTTTTGGTTAAGATGAATTTGTATAAATAAATACATTTCAGATATGAAGAGGGTATTTTTGTGGACTGATGTAAAGAGAGACTTTTAATACAAATTCCTATAGGAAGACAAAGATTATAATTCTCATTTCTATGTGTTATGTGTTTTCTATGAATTTCTACTTTATCATGATTCATCTTATTCATTCTATGGTGTTTAAGGAATGAATGACTGAAATTTAGTAATACATCTACTGAGGTTCACATAATTAGATATATATTCAGGTATAGATTTTCCTCTATGTTACTGTAAGTGAAAGAAGACATGTGTCTGTCTAGATTTTCTCATCTTAATTCATCTTTTAGACATATATTTCATGTTTATTCTATTGCAAATAAGGTAATATTTATCAGCATTGGATACCTTTCTTTGTTTGTCAATTTTGTTTGCTATAATTCTACTTTTCGTCTCTTGATTATTGATAAAAAAAATCAAAGGAAGAGATATTGCCTATGTATTTCTAAATTATTAGAGTATTGAAGTTTCATTCCAACCTAAAGGTAGAAAAGCACTGTGAAAGAAAATATTATTAAAATTTGGATGCCTGACATTGTTCTGTGAGCCCAGAATAAATCTCAAGAACAACAAAACCATATTACTATAAAATGCATGCCTAAGACTCATATTACATCTAAATTGTGGAGTTTGTATTTTATCATTTTACATATGTTCATACCTTTAGTTGTGCATTTTGAAACCAAAAACTCTATGTTGTGCATAAAGGCTAAAAGTTTCCTTGTAAATGCAAAAAAATGCATAAGGGAAAAATGCATGAAAACATGGCATAATGAAAAATGCACACCCCGGAAAGAAAAATGCATGTACGGTGTTGGTAATTTACAAGTTACATGATTGTGGATATGTTGTAAACCCTAAGCATTGTATATTAGGGTGATTTGTCCCCAAAATTTAGTAAAGGGTTGAAATATTCATTGGTTTGGGATTACATGCATCAATAAATATGTATTATTACATTTATAAATCTGAATTGATTTAAAAGTTACTTGAAGTTATTCTCAAATCATAACTAGCAAGAATATGACATCATAGAGCCTATGTATCTACATCTATAAGAAAATTTAGATTGTGATAATGAATTAGAAATTTGTTCAACTTATTGTGCTTGAAGCTTCATATTTTCTTCTAGAATTTCTTCAACCTATTAACAATTGAAAACTTTGTCCTTAGGTAGGTTTTCTTTCTCAGTAATAGAAATGCTTCCTATTTCTTCATCATCTAACATAGACTACCAAACGTGAATTATAAAATTAAAATCCAAACTATTTACATTAAAAAACTCTATTGATAAAGGAGACCTTACACTGATAGGAATGCAAATTGAACCTTGTATAGAACCTTACCATGAAGTATAAATACATAAATTCTTTAAAAATAGTAGAATTAGGAAACTGTATTTTTTTTTCTAGGACATATGTAATCTTTAGGGTGGGACAAACACCCCGCAATTCCTGAAATTGTTATTGTTTTTATAGAACATATCCAATCTTTAAGGTGAGACAAACACCCTGTTGGCATTTGCTAGGCACATGACCAAAATGAAAAAAGTTCAAAAACAAAGTTATCTTCTCATATTGAATATACATAATTTATCATCAAAGAAAACTATCAAGAAACAACATCAACAGTATCAACATGAATCTTTGGAAAATGTGCACATACACTAACAAAAATGGAAAAATGAGTACTAACTACCTGTGTCCATGAGCTCGATGAGGAAGGAGCTTATACAATGACATCACACATAGGCTAGTTTTTAGTTATATTTCCATTGCGAAGACCTGCATAAATCATCAAAGAATAAAAAGGTTATATGACTGAATAATAATTAAATAAATAAATAGACATATCAACATTACGAGACTCTAGAAAGACTAAAGTGGAATACTTGAATGATCTTCTCATGGTTTCAATAATAATTTATTCTCTACTAAGCAAGACCAACCATGTGAAAGTGGAAGCTCATTTGGCCCCTCCCCCCCAAATCACTCTCAATTACCCATACCCAATCTATCAACTGGAAAATAATTCAAAGTGGCTTAGTACAATTCATGCATAGAAAGTATAAAAACAAAAATTAAAGGTAAACGAAAGAAATAATGTATGTGCAGATATGTAGTTTTGTACATACAAAACATATAAGATTCATCCATACAAAGGTAGAAAAACAAAAATTGTATCAAAAAATAGTTTATATTAATAAATATTATCATCAAAATATGTTTCCATTATGCAAGTTTCTCATAATATATACAATCACTTCTTTTAATGTTTCTTAGTTTTCATATATTTGCATATTGGCTCATCCATTTCTTGATCCATTTCAGTCGTTGGGCCCTCTCTTGGTGTTGATTGAATATGCATGCTTTGATGTGTTGTACGTCTATTTGTGTGCTCTCCATGGAATGCAAGTTGGTGGTGAGGGGTAACGACTACAATAACAAAAAGGGTTAAATTGATATGGTTAGTTATTATTCAAATTAGTTCATTAATACAAATATCATTACAATGTTCTTTACCATATTGACTAGTCAAAACCATTGGTTTAGCTATCATGTGTTCCTGCTCTCACCAAGCATCCTCATCTACATGTTCTTCCATTGAAACAAGAAAAGTTATAAGTACACCATCTGCAAGTAAGTATTAATAATTGTAATCCCACTTTTTATTTTATATCCATAATACTGTCATGGTTGGGATGCATGCCACCATCATCGGGATACACTCCAATGTCATGGGTTTTTTTTCCACTATTGACCTCATTATTGTTGTTGCTCTCTTTCTTAAAATAGAAAGATACATTCATTTATGGGTGAAATCAATTATGAATAAATTTTACAAGTAATCAACAATTAAAATCCATTGATTTTACTTACGATGTTTCTCAAAGGGGAAGATTGTGCTTTTCCCATTCTTTGTTGATGTTCACAATGGCTTGAAAGTTGAACTTAAAATCGAGTCGAAGGTATTCTTCAGTGGTCGTAGTTTTGAATTGAGACCCCTGCATTGCATAAGATCTCAAATTTTTCTTATTGGATGTAATTAAATAAAGTTGGATGATGATGGCAATGATATGGTTTAATTTTTTGGTACTTACAATTCATGCTTTTAGTTTTGCATAACCACCATGTCCAAGTTTGTGTTGCCCGTGTTTTTCTATTCTTGCCTTGGTTTCTTTTGACATGTCTAGGAGCCTACAAAAAGTTTCCAATAGGTTGTATATTGTAATATTTATATATAATTAAAGAAAATTTAGCATATTGAATTCAAAATATCATATACCTTCCTTGACCAAGTGGCAACTTTCCTTATTTTCTCATTTTGTTCTCCTTTGCATCCTCCAATAGATTCTTTCACTCACTCTCAAGAATCATCAAAGAATTCTCATACCTAGGGTTTGTTTGCAAATGGACCCTATATTGATCCCTCACATATTTCAAATATGTATCGACCAATGAGGTGACTCCACTTTTGTTGAAGGTTTCACCAAACAAGATGACCAAGCAGTCAATAAGATACTTTTTCAAACTGACATTCTGAGCATTCCACCATGTGTGGATGGTGTGCCTAAAAATAACTGAGGACTTATCATTCATATGCTTAAAAAATGTTGTTTTCTATGAAACAATATGATCAATAATTTAAAATAATCGGAGAGATGTATGTTTCAATCAGATAATAGGAAATAATTAATACATTCATAAATACCTAGGATTTTTGGTATCTTGATTGGAACAATGTTCTCTTCCAACAAAAAGGTAATTGGCATTGTTACCTTGCTCATAAAATGTGACGATCTAGGAAATAAATTTGTTGAATCACCAATTATCTCATCTCCACCATCATGTGATTTATCTGGCGTGCATTGGTCATGTCATGGACCCTAGAAGGTTCATTTATCTAAGTCACGGGGATATCAACCACCGAAAGAGTGGAAAAGAACCTCACAGGTAGGACGTTAGAGCATGAATTGTAATACCAAAAAATGCTCTAATGTGGCATTAGAGCATGAATTGTGGCATTAGAGCATCACTTCTACCAACACCATCCTAAGGAGAAGAATGATGAGCAACTCTCAAAAAATCCTATATAAAGAAAACATCTTTTATTCGGATCATATAAAAGTAGAAAAACAAAATTCATAAATGAAGATTGTGATAAATAACCTTTTTAAAAGATGGCACTTATCGCATATCGTTGTATATCTTCTATCAAAACTTTGCATCTTTCTTTTCTCTCCTGTGTTGGTTCATACCTAGACAATGTAATAAGTTCCATGTTTTCCTTTCTCAGATCCTTTTTAATTGTCTCCATCTGATCCATGGATTCAAACAATTCGTCATCATCGCCCACATTGTCAACATCAGGTGTCGAAAACTACATATATCAATAAAAAAACAAGTTAATTCAATTATAAAACAATAATAAAATTCACTTTAAATGGATATGGATATTTTTATTCATTTACCTTCTCTAAGGCAAGTTCCTTCCCACAATCACCCTGCTACAATATAAGAAGCATGGCATATTAGAATGTTACCTTATAATGTGAGAAGCATGAGATATTAAAATGAATGTTAAAGATAAAACACAAGAGTTATTAAATAGAGGTTGGTTGAATTTATGGTGTCAACATCCATCTTATACAATGGATCAACATCCATTTTCATTCATTGATCCGAAAACGGATCCAGAAGCCTAATAGGGCTTGAAAAATGCTCAAAAATGAAAGTGCTCGGAATGCGACGAAACCTATTCCATTGCGTCTGTCTCGTCCTCTTGATTCCAGTGGTATAATTTTTATCGCAAACGGAGTCCGTATGAGGAAGATATCGCATTTTGTCCGCCGAACCTAACAGGCAAAATTTTGGATGCTGACTGTACCTGTCCGTATAGTCCGTACAGACATGTGTCAGGTCGTACAGTGCTGACATGTCATGTCCGTATGGTTGATGTGGCGGCTCCAGAAGATGACACGTGGTGGTCCGTACAGATGACACGTGGCAGCATCAGCGAGTGACACGTGGCAGGCAGAAATGGTCGTTTGGGCGTATGGTCGGACCAATTATGAGGTGACACGTGTCACCACTCACAGGGTGACATGTGGCATGCTGACGTCAGCAGGATGATGTGGAAGTATGGTGGCATATGACGGGGCAGACACGTGGCATGACGTGGCAGGACACGCGGCAGTTGACAGAGGCGTACGGTGGTTGATGTGGCGGCACACGTGGGCCAATGGCAGGTCGACACGTGGCACGTTCTGGTTGGTGGAGAAGGGTGCCACACGGCCCAATCATGGGCTGCCACGTGGCACCCCATCATTGGTCATTGGATTATATACAAAATTGGTTTGGCGTTCACGGGGGTCGAACCGGCGACCTCCTCTCCGGTTATGAACTAACGAAACTGGGCCAACCAAC
>ML778236.1:550353-569473 GCA_009831015.1 Picea engelmannii | reverse complement strand
TCCTCTTTGCTTCTTCTGAAGTCAAGTCCCATCATATAAGTATCAAATTTTTGATACCACATCCTTGGTGATTGTTTTAAACCATACAGGGACTTTTTTAGCTTGCATACTAGCTCCTTCTTTCCTTTCACAACATAACCTTCTAGTTGCTTCATAAAGATTTCTTCTTCCATATCCCCATGCAGGACTGGTGTCTTCACATCCATCTGTTCTACTTCAAAATCAAATGCAGCAGCAACAGATAACATAAATCTTATAGAGGTTAACTTGGCAATAAGAGAAAAAATCTCACCAAAATCAATTCCCTCAACCTAGGAATAACCCTTTGCTACTAATCGAGCTTTGTATTTCTCCACTTTTCCTTCTGCATTCAGCTTCTTTTTAAATACCCATTTGCTGCCTGTTGGAGCCGCTTTTGTTTTTCTAGCCCGTCACAAATTTTATTCTTAATGCTCGAAATCTAAAGATGTTTTCGTATTTTCCCTTTGAGATATCGAGATCTATGAAATTTTATCACGTGAGCAGCGATGATTATTATACTCTCGAAATGAGTCCTACCTTTCATTAAAAATTTTCCTTTTTTTCTACCTCAGGATTTTGTAGGTCGGATACTGTAAGTCATATAAGTCACATGCCCTGAGCTACGAAACAGCGAAATCGTTTTAATATTTTACGCAGGACAGTAACAAGGGTAAAGTTTTCCCTAACCAATGATTAAACATCGTCGGGGTTTTGCACCTCGGCGTTCTCCAAATTCAAAAATTTAATGTCGTGGCCTCGATAGCCGAGAACACAAGGTCCTTATTTTAGTAACCCGTGTCAAGGTTAAAGGTAAAAACTAAAGCCTAGTAAAAATTTATGTCCGCATTTCACCACTCGGAGTTTTCCTTTTCAAAAGTTACATCATCGAAACCCCGACTCGCGAAATCACGATAAGGATATAAACATAATTAATTAATCATTTAATCCAAGATTATCTTCCCTTTTAATTAAGTCATGTCATCGCGGTCTGGCGGTTTCGCAGCTCAGCATGCAAACCTCCCAGAAACTTATTTTCGAAGCTCCAAGTCACGATATGACGAATATAATAATTATGAAATTAATCGAGCCCCAAATCATGATTACCTTTTTATTAACCAAAATCGATCATCGCAGTCTCGGGTGTCAGACTTTTGAAATGTTAAAGTAAAGTCCCCGACATAACGAGTACCGAAATACTGTTTAACGTTGGTAAAACTGGATTAATTAACGTTTGATGTCTGCATGATTTACGAGGTAGCCTTGGCCTTTCCATACGCCACTGGTGTTTTAAACCGCCAAAATTTATGGCATTAATGAGGAAATTGGGTAAATCGATGAATATAAGATCGGATTTTTACGGCAAAATTTATTTCTAAATATGATTTGACAGACTTGTTCTGAAAGGTACCGAGTTTTGAAATATATATAAGAGTTGTGGTTCATTATAACAAATGCATTTGATATTACGCAGAGCACATTATCTCTGAGTAGCTGACTTCTTTATGTATACGTATTTCTATCGCAGAAGAGCCAAAACGCAATCTCCAGCCATGGCTTCGCGAAAAGCATCAAAAGAAAATGTTGAGGTTTCGAGACAAGGCTCAAACAATGTCACTGATACTTCACCTCGAAGTATTGACTCGGTCCCAAATTGGTCATTTGTTTCAGATGTTCTACAAGCAGAGTTGGTGGATTATTCCGACGACTCCAGCGACAATGAAAAAGATGATATAACCACCAAGTACAAAATAGTCATCCAATCTGGAATGCACAGAGTAGCAGCCAAGCCACGATTGCTTCCATATTATGACATGGTCCGATGGGCATTAGACCATGTAGACATACCAACCAGAACCATCATGAATGAGCAGAAAGTCACCATCGGGACTTTCAAGATGGAACATCTGCAAGCCATGTATAAGCTGCCCACAACGTCCGACCACATATATGGCACTGAATTATTGGACGAGTTCAAGGAGATGGAATGCGTACAGTATGATAAAACCATGTCCAGTTTAATAAAGGATTGGGTTTCAAACACTGTGAAGTTCAGAGCTGATACCCACGACATATATTCAATCGCCTCTTTAGAGCCACAGTACAAGTACGTTGCCACGATGACATGCAGGCTATACGGGAAAGAGGAACCCTCACATTTTTATCTTTCTTGGGTGCCTCTAATGTTTCGGGTCGCTGAAGGCAGTTCCTTCAACTGGGAAAAAATGTTGTCTGATATCTTGACCAATCGGGTCACAGAGTATCGGGCGCAAAAAGAGAACAGAAAGGCGTCTTCATTCTTCATGTCTGCATATGTTATGGACGTCGTTTGTTGTATGACATTGTTTCCCTTAATGAGTTGGAGTTGGACTCCAGTCGAAGACGAGCCTATACATGTCTATCATTCAAAATTATGGGAAAACAAAGCTGCAAATTTCATGTACGAAATTTTCAACTGGGTGATGGTGCCTCTGCATGTCACTATTTTCGGTCACCCACCACCCACGATCTCGGACAACATAGTAACGAATCTGAGTAGCATAGCAGACTAGTATGTGGAAGCAGAATTTTCATACCTTTGAGTTTTCGGGGCTTCGGTCCCCCCGCATGCATTACCATTGTTCATTCCTGACAAGTTGGATTGTCGTGAGGTCGTTAGGCAAACAGTAATTGGTGGTATAAGCAAAGAGCTTAAGGGATACTCGAAGAAGGTATGGCCACCTTTTCCTGTTCATTTGAATTCTTATTCTTTATTATATTTTGGGCATGCCAAAGCCGAGGCAGCAGTCCTGGAAGACCTAGATTTAGTCTCCATTGAATACAAGAAGCATGACCCGCAGACGGTCGTGAGCAATCATTTGGCCAGTTGCGGGCTCAAGAGATTTGAGCACGAGAATTCACCCTCGGATGATATTTTCCAAGGTGCAAGGTCCTATGCCGAGATTCTAACTCAGATATAGACTTTGGCACCCGAAGAAAGAGCCGATGTTCTGAAGTTTCAGGAAAATCGACGTAGTTATCTTCCCGCAGTGTTGTAGGGAGAGAGTCCAACTACGGCAGAGATCAAACAAAAGGATGTTGAGGGTTCTAAGGATGCGAACCCCGATCAAGAAAAACACCAAGACGAGAGAGAACAGACCAAGAGCCCAAAAATAGAGATGAAGACTCCTTACCTGCCAAAGAAGCAGAGCCCGGTTGCTACTCCAGGAAAATCAGCAAAACAGATCGAAGAACCTATCACATCGGTTACTCCCTTCCAGTAGACTCAGGGGAATATTAAAGCAGGATGGATATTCAATGAAGAGTTGAGGCCTATAAGGGAAGAAGAACTCCCTCCGAATGATTTTTTCTTTGATAAGAAGAGAAAGGCGGTAGTAAAAAGGGAATTCTATCAGGAAGGAGAGTCGACTGCCAAGAAATATAAAGTTATAACTGATGGAAAAGACAAGAAAAATGAACAATTCACAACCGAGATAGCAGGGACATTAGGAGAATATGCCTCGGTGAATCAGTTTTCAGTCAGACTTCTAAAAAACCAGCTGAAAAGAAAGAATCGCCTCATCAAGACCCTGGAAGCCAGACTAGCCACAGCAACAGAAACTGCCAAGGACCAGGCGAGCCTTGGAATAGAGCAAGCCAGGTTGGCCGATAAAAATGAGATAGAGCTACTTAAGACTAATCTTGAGAAAGAACAGATGGTGATCCGAGAGGGTCAAATGCAAGCGAGACAACAAAGATATTTGATCCAATAATTGCAGGCTAGGGTGGAAATCGTCGAAAGAAAAGCGATAGATATTGGGATGTTTTAGTCCCAAGCGATGGAGATTCGGGGTAGAGTCTCTGTGGCCCAAAAAAAATTGCTCGACAAGGTAGGGGAGATTCGGGAAAATTGCTTGCTGGTTAACCGAGTTTTGGAGAACTTATCTGCTAGAGAAAGGAAAGCTGGAGCAGCACGGGTCACCTTCCAAGAAGTTGTGATAGCCACAAACAACAGGGGTTCGAGAAGTACCCCTAGGTTCACCATTTCAGAACAAACTAGAGGAAAAATTCTATTAAAAGAATGGGAACACAACATCGTCGAAGGAAAGCAGCAAGCCAAGAAGATAACGAATTCCTTAGAAGAGGATTTTAGTTCTATAGACAACGATCTCCTAGGCATTGAAAGCAGAGGAAATGTTGAGGCGTTGATGCTAATGGATATGGAAAAAATATCGCTTGATTTGAGGGAAAAAGAGGAAAGAGATTCAACTGATATTTCCCAAGTGACTATGGTGGACATAGTCCAAATAGACAAAGGCATGATTAGACCGAGCACGCCATTATGCACCATCGACATCATAGATGGAAAGATGGAAGATAGGTTGTCACAGCTAGCCCAAGATTGTTACTTCTTTGAAGCCAACTCTCAAGCATAACCGTCGCAGCTGATATCCCAACTAGTTGAAAGATGTGTCGCTTGTACCGAGTACTCACGAGTACAAACGTTTGGCGCCAAGTGAAGACGGAGAAGAAGAAATGGAGCGATTTCTCTCCTCCCTGTCATAACTAAAATTTGTGACGATTGAGAGCCTGTCTTATTTGTAAAACTATATAAATATACCACAGAAAGAAAAGAAAGAGGCTGGACCTTTTTGTGTCGATTGTAACAGATTTTTTTACAATTTGAGAGTTAATACAAGCAAATCTGAAGATTCTCAATTCCGTCACGACTGTGTTATGAGTTTGTTTTCTTGTATCTCATATTTTCATTTCATTTCATATTCCTAACTGATGTGCTTCGTTATAATTTAGTACGACCACTACTATAGCAAATGAATTTTGGTTTTTTGTAATTGTTTACTATTTTTCCTCTGTACCAACTATCAGTGGGTGTAAGACCAGTCTACACTTTCAGAATTCTACACATATTCTATGCTACATAGGGTTATTTCTTTACAGTTTTCCTCTTCTGTTTATACGTGAGATTCTCCTTTGATAGGAGCCCTACATCATAGACAGCTAAATTTTTTTCTCCCACCTCATACATTTTATTAAGATATAAATCAGTTACAGGAAGAAGTCTTTGATTTGCATCCCTATTTTATTCCTGAAACCGTAAATTCTCTTTTATACGACCAAATTGAGATAGCACTTAATCTCTCTCTGAAGTTTCTCCTACTTTTACTGTTCCTCCATGACTATCCCTATACCAACACAGCCCAATATCGAACCCGGTTTATCAAACCAAATGCACATTGCCTTAAACCTTTTCGATACTATTCTTAAAATAGCTACTAACCGGGTCGAACTCGAACGTTCATGGGCAGCCATTGAACAAGGTATAACTATCCAGGAACAGTTGGAAGCTAGACAATGCCAACGTAGAAATCTTCCCTAGTTTCCTTTATCGAAGGTCAACGTTTCCCGCTTCTCCACCTTTTACCCACTTTCGGATGCCTAGACACTGTACTTCTAAGCCTTAAGTACAGACTCTGGAACAACATATTTCTGGCACCGTTTCTGGGGACCGAAGTTACGAAATATTTTTCCCTGGGAAAACGACATTTGTTTTTCGTTGAAAGTGTTACCCTTTTATAGTGAACAAGAGTACACACCTTTTTTAAGGATTTCTAATATTTCACTTGGAGACTCCATGAATAATAAACTGGCATCCAGTCGAAGGAATACCAGAAAAAACCCAGATGGTAAGAAGATTACGCCCGTTACCGAACACGAAACTATTCTAAAGGCGAGAGGCTCTCTTAAGCCAATCGTTGCAATTTACAAACTTAAAACCCAACAACTGAAGACTAAGAGTTCTTCTAAACCCTCAACTTCATGTAGTCCTCTCTTTGAAAATAAAGTATTAACGCCAAACTGCTCCGAAGTTAGGAGTGAGATTCATCCAACAATCCCCTTAGTACTCAAAGGAAAGGGCCCTCTTGAAAGTTCATTGGCAGTTGACATACCATCTTTCCTTCAGTTAAATTTCCCGACCTCACCAAATTCTGAAGAGTGTGTTACACATTCGATTTCCACACCCGTCGGTTCTCCTAATTTCTTCTCTTGCAAATCCGAGGAACCGAGTCCTTGCGTTCCTTATCTTTCCTCATCGAATTTTCCTGTTCGTGAAGAAAATAAAGATTCCCTTTTAATTTTCCAAAAACCCCTTTACAACTTTCCACAAATAACGATGGCAGCCGCCAGAGGAGGAGGTGGAGGGTTTATAGGAGGAGGTGGAGGGTTTATCTGAGGAGGAGGGGGAGGATCCCCTCTAGGAAGAGATGGAGGCCAAGGGCCTGCCCCCCCTCCCAGAGTGTTTGCAAAGGTTGCAGCCAGATATGCCCCCTTAGTCTTGTCCGTCCCTCTACACGACCTTCCTGAAAAGTACATAAAAAATTTACCAAAACTCACCGGGGAAGGGGATCTGACCGCGGCCGAACATATTAATTTCTTTGATCAATTCATTGATATCCTAGGTATCGAACATGAGGATGTATATTCGAGACTTCTTGTCCAAACCTTCGAAATCTAGGTCTGAACTTGGTTTCGGAGCCTACCCGCAGCTTCTATATTGTCTTATGACGCTTTGGAAGATGCTTTCCTCAGACAATGGGGTGAGAGAAAAGATCATCTATATTATTTAACCGAATTTGGGTCTTTGAGAAAAAGGAATTCAGAAACAGTCATGGAATTTATTCAAAGATTCAACAAACTATATAATAAAATCCCAGTCGAGGTTAAACCGTCCCAACCCGCGGCCAAAGTAACTTTCATCGGATCTTTCGAACCGGATTTTTCACTCCTTTTGTGAGAAAGAAGGGTAGCGACCCTAAACCAAATGCAGGATGATGCGGTAGAAATAGAGTCTAATATGATGGCTTCGGGTAAGCTTAAAGCTAAATTAGAAACAGGAAATCGAGAGACCAAATGCTTTAGAGAAAAAGCAGGTCCGTCGGGGTCTAATAGATCCGCAGATGATAGGGTAGATGATATGGCTAGAGTAATTAAAGAACTGTCAAATAAAATATCCAAAATGGAGCTCGAACAGGCCAAAGTTGACTCTTTCCCCAAAAAGGATTTCAAGAGGAACTCGAACCCCCCAAATCAGCAAAGACAAATAAAAAATGAAGATCAAAAAATACAAGCTCCCTTAAAGAATGAAAATTTTATAGGAGGGAACAATTTTCAAGACTTCGGAGATTCGGATAGTGACATCATGAACTTCGGTGATGAATGCACTCAACCATATCTGACTTGAGAAGACTATGAAAAATCTATAAACACGCAACAATCGTCGAATAAGAGTGAAGAAGGTGATCACACTGATCTCTGTGAATCTCAACAAGAAACTGAGATGATAATGGTTGAGTTTCAACCTAAGTACAACTTAAGATCTAAGAGTAAGCCCACCTCAGCTACTCAACCCAAGAAAATCCTCCAAAGAGGTCAAGCTTATGAGCCTCCTTCGGAAGAGACCTTATTACCCAACAACAAAACTAAAGTAGTAAGCACACAAGAGTCCGAAGTGGAAAAAGTTGAAACTCAAGCACAAGGAACTGAAACAGCGAATAAAATTATGTCTTCAACCAGGACCATGAGTGATAAAGTGGTCTATATGAATAAGTCAGAAAGGAAGGATTCAGAAGTCTCAACCAAAGAAACAGACAAGGTGAGCGGGTCTTTCAGTTTTGAAAACGAAATAAATAAAATTAATATACCAATCCCTTTGGTAGAACTAGCAAAAAACCCCGTTTATCGGAAGCAGATTACCAAAGCGATGGGTGTCTCTGAGCTAGAAATCCAGTCTGATGTTTTAAACCTTGAAGACGACAAGCCTAACATAACCTTTGGTCCCCATTTTGAAGGGTCCAAAGACACCATTGCTCCCTTTTATATCACTCAAAATGTGTATGATCAATTGCTACATAATTGCATGTTAGACTCCGAAGCCTCCCATAACGTTATGCCTAAGATTATTATGGACAAGTTGGGTCTCCAGATCACCAGAACTTATGGAGATCTGTACTCTTTTGAATCAAGAAGGGTTAAGTGTATGGGGATGATAAAATATCTGGTAGTTACCCTGGTGCAGGTCTCGGTTAAGAGTATCCTGATGGATGTGGTTATCGCAGATATTCCCCCTAAGTATGGTTTGTTGTTATCTAGGTCATGGGGAGCCAAGTTGGGGGGTTCTCTTCAATTGGACATGAATTTCACCACAATTCCTGTGTTCGGTGGTCAGTTCACTCAGTTTTACAGAGAAACGAGATTAGCATATATAGTGAGTGACCCTCAAAACCCAAACAATTTCCCTATTTACATTGCGGACCATGATCTGGGAAATTGTATCTTGTCTTTTGATGATGGTTTAGATGGTTTTCCGGAGGAAAACGATATAGAGAGAGAGGATTCAAGTTACATGACAGAGGATCTATGTAACACTGGTGTCTGGAAAATGTATTTTGACGGTGCTTCATCTTCTGAAGGGGCGGGTGCAGAAGTGCTTTTAGTGGCTCCCGAAGGTAAGTTCATTGTTCCTTTTTCCTACTGACTGCAGTGGGATATAGATTACACTAACAACGTATGTGAATATGAAGCGTTGGTCTTAGGATTAGAGGCTGCCAAGAAGCTAAAGATAAATAACTTAAAGGTATATGGAGATGCAGAGTTAATAGTCAAACAAATAAACCAACAGTACCTAGCCAAGCATCCCAAATTAAGAACATACAGAAATTGTGCTTGGGATCTCATGGAAAACTTTTTCTCATCCGTAAATGTCCACTTTATCCCTCGTGCAGAGAATTTACATGTTGATGCATTGGCAAAAGCATCTTCAACCTTCTCTCCTCCCACAACTTTCAAATTGAAGTATCACATTGAAATCAGATACAACCCCTCTATACCAGACAATATCCGACACTGGCAGGTCTTTGAGGATGACGAACATATTAAGAAATTTCTTGCAGCAGTGGGTGAATTCTCTGAAACTCATGCAGACCAAGAAAATCAAAATGACCCGATATGGATCATGCAAGAAGGGGAATATCCTGAAGCCTTCCGAGAAAAAATTGCGGATCATCGTATGCTGGTCCTTAAAAACAACCAAATTACGAAAGGATTTATTCCTTTAGAAAGACTTTTTGATCAGAATGACGTACCTGTAAAATCCACTTTACAACCCCAACCAGAAGAAGTGGAGGACTGTGATATAGGAACTGAAAAAGAATCGAGGATAGTAAAGATATCCAAGTTCCTCCCTCCCGAAGTGAAAGTTAAGTATAAAGACCTACTCAGACAGTATAAGGATGTTTTCGCCTGGTCTTATGATGAGTTAAGAACATATGAGACTTCCATAATTGATCACAAGATACCTTTGAAGCCTGGGGTCAAACCGTTTAGGCAAAAGCTTTGGCAGATTAACCCCATTTTGTTACCTGTGATCGAAAAAGAAGTTAAGAAACTTTTAGATGTGAAAATAATCGTACCTCTAAGATACTCAGACTGGGTAGCAAACCTGGTCCCGGTCAGGAAAAAGAGTGTGGAAATCAGACTGTGTGTGGATTTTTTAAACTTAAATAAGTCGTCTCTCAAGGACAATTATTCGCTGCCCAAAATGGACCATGTGCTAGAAAAAGTAGTCGAAGAAAACCGAATGTCTATGGTAGATGGATTCTCTGGTTATAATCAAATCGCCATGAATATACAAGACAGGGAAAAAACCGCTTTCACCACACCATGGGGTACGTTCATGTATGACAAAATTCCTTTTGGTTTGATGAATGCAGGGGGCACCTTCTAGTGCACTATGGACATCGCTTTCATAGGAGAAAGGGACAAGTTCGTAGTCATTTACCTCGACGATTTGACAGTTTTTTCTAAAACTGATGAAGAACACTTGATGCATCTTAAACAGACCTTCGAAAAATGTCGCAGGTTTGGTCTATCTTTAAACCCAAAGAAATCACATTTCACCATGCAGGAAGGTAAGATTTTGGGTCATATCGTATCTAGGGATGGAATCAGGATTGATCCTAAGAGGATTGAAGCAATAGATACTATAAATATTCCCAGAAATGTAAAAGAGATTCAATCTTTCGTAGGAAGAATAAATTTTTTACGAAGGTTTATCCCGAACTTCGTTGAGATTGTAAAATTCATCACAGGTATGTTGAAGAAGGACATCAGAGTAAATTGGACAATCGAGGCTAGAGCATTGTTCGTGCATATTAAGAAAGTCATAAGCGAGGCACCTGTGTTAGCAAGCCCAGACTATCTAAAAGATTTTATTATCTTCTCGTTTTCCTCCAAACACACTATCGTCGCGGTGCTCCTACAAAAGAACGAAGAAGGATTCGAACAACCAATCGCCTTTTTCAACAAAAGCCTTAGAGACACAGAACTGAAGTACGATATAATAGAAAAATAGGCATACGCCATGCTAAAAGCATTAAAGGCATTCAGAACGTATGTACTACACTCAAAGATAATTGCATATGTGCCTACCAGTTCTGTGAAAGATATATTGGTGCAGCCAGATAGCGATGGAAAAAGAGGGCGATGGCTCGCCAAAATCCAAGAATTTGATCTAGAAGTCAAACCGACCAAATTGATAAAAGGGCAAGGTCTGGCCAAACTCTTAGCTGAGTCAAATTTCAGAGCCCTAGATATCAATTGCCTGCAGGAAGACGACGAAGACATGGASCTAAACGAGTTGAATGAGGAAACAAGTCCAAACAAGATCGAAGAGAAGTTCTTACCATTGGGCTGGTACAGAGACATAGTGTCATACATGCTAACTCTAAAATGCCCAAATGAACTATCACCATCTAAAGCCAGAACTTTAAARCTCCATGCAGTTAAATATTGTATCRTCGAAAGTCAGCTATATTGGAAAGATCCACTCCATTTCCTGTTAGTCTGTTTAGTTGAATCRGAAACTCAGTGGGTTATAGACGAATTTCATGAGGGAGTCTGTGGGGGGAATCACGCATGGAGAGCTACAACTTACAAKATCTTGAGGGCTGGGTACTACTGGCCAAAACTCTTTTCGGACGTCAATGCCAAAGTGCATGCCTGCAACCCTTGTCAACTATTCGCAAGTAAACAGAAGCTCCTGGCACTGCCTCTAGTTCCAGTCAAAGCTGAAGCCCCATTTCAGCAATGGGGTCTAGACTTCATAGGAGAAATTAATCCCCATTCCAGTGCTCAACACAAGTGGATCTTAACAGCTACAGATTATTTTACTAAGTGGGTGGGAGCCATTCCAACCAAAAGGGCAACAGACTTGGTGGTAATCAATTTCCTAGAAGACAATATTTTGTCAAGATTTGGTTGCCCCCGAAAGATAGTTACTGACAATGTCCAGGCCTTTAAATCTATGGCTATGATTAGATTCTGTCAAAAGTATAACATCGTTCTTGGCCATTCCAAAACATATTACCCCCAGGGAAACGGACTGGTTGAGTCATCTAACAAGAGCCTGGTAAATATAATCAAGAAAGTATTGGATGAAAATAAAAGATCTTGGCATGTACACTTAAAATACGCATTGTGGGAAAACTGCATAAGCACAAAAATGTCTATCAACATTTCACCTTTTCAGATGGTCTATGGGACAGATGTTGTCCTACCTATAAACCTAGTGCTACCAATGATGAAGTTATGGCAAGATCAAAATGAAGAAACCAATCATGTCACCAGGAGAATAAATCAGTTGATTGAGGTTCAACAACATAGAGTCGAAGTAGATGAAAATATGCAGAAGTACCAAGATGACATGAAAGCATTATTCAACCGCAAAGCAAAGGACGGAGAATTCCTCCTAGGTGATTTAGTGTTAAGGTGGGATGCAAGAAAGGAAGAAGTAGCAAAACATGGTAAATTTGACCACCTCTGGTATGGGCCATTCAGGGTCTTGGCTCTGGAAGGAAAAAATTCTTTCCTACTGGAAAATATAGACGGAGAAGTCCTCAACGCCCCTCTCAACGGGTAGTATCTAAAGTATTACATGACATAACAGTCGTCAGATTCAAAAAATAAAAATAAATAAATAAAAATTGTGTACATATATGTATTTTCATTTAAACATTGCTTTTGATTTTCTTTTTTCATTCATAAACTTTCAACACATTCTGGATAAGATTCGTATTTGCCTTTTACAGGATTCCAGCTGCATACGAAACAAGCAGGAGAAGTAAACTGAAAGTCGGTGTCAGAAATAAAATCGGCATAAACAGGTGATACCTAAAGTAGTTTCATATTGTGCAAAGAAAGTGAAATGAAAACCGAGGTAACGCCATTCAAACTGCAACATCAGTTGAACTAATAAATAACAGAGTTGTTTCTTGGTTTAATAATCTTTGAAAAAATTAAGATAATTTAAACGATTCACCCAATATAAAAACAATCAGTCAAAGTAAAGTACCTCGAAAATATCTACAAGAGTTAGTTTTGAATTGTTTGACCTCTATATTTTCAGTCAGTACGTCACTACCTGGCATCCTTTCTATCTTCGGGTTTACCTTTTAAAAAATCACCATCTTTCTGTTTCATATATGAAGGGATAAAAGTGTTTCGTTTTCAACCTCATGAGCTTCAAAGCAGATTGTGGAAAGAAAGCGGGTCTTTACAACTACTTGATCCTCTGCTAAGCGAAGGAACGTTTAGAGTGATCCTAACTTTCCTAGGTTTTTTAACGACATCGGAGGATTGAAGCTTGCTCAAATAGAATGCCCTTAAAAAGTTATTTTCCTTTTTCTCCCTAAGAACGAAGATGTTGTGAAGGTCAAGGGAAGGTTGGTACCGAGTAATCAAAGGAAGTTGACAGACCTATAATGCAAAATATTACACAGATATCAGCCCCGATACAAACTGATTGCCCCCATCTTCGCACTCTAAAAAGCAAATTATAAGACAGGTGGTGAAAGGAAATTCAGAAATGATTGCCCCCATCTAGTGTGAGAGATGATGAAAGGAAATTTAGAAATGATTTCCCTCGTCTCAACATTTAAATGCATAAATATATTCCGAAGTGGTGAAAGGAAATTCAGTAAAAGGGGCTAGATAACTTCACCGGGGTACTGAACAGGATCACTAGTAGTGAAGAAATATCTGAGATATCTGTAAGGTTGTTATACATGAATATCACTCTACTCTGGTAATCAATGTTTTTTAAAACCTGATCCACATCCCAAATTCAGACGGGACTTCCCAATTAAAAACACATAATCTTATTCTTTTGATGCAAGCCGGTAGCCACAAGATCTGTTGGGTCTCCTAGGACTGTTTCGATTGTCTTGAAGCAGACCTAAATTTAGTAGCAGGAAAGGGAAAGTTGTGAAAGGGACTACAACTAAGTTTAAAAAGAGTATCTGATTTTGAAAAAGTTTTTCAAGGTAAAGAACGAAGTCTCTTTCCCCCTTCGATACTCTATTCTCGGGAACCTTTTCGCCTGATTGAGCTATTGACTCCATTTACCCAATATTGGCACGTGGTCTACTGTTCTTCCCACCTTACAAGAAAGCAGGATCCCTAGTTGGAGCCTATGTTGGAGCCGCCTTTGTTTTTCTAGCCCGTCAAAAATTTTATTCTTAATGCTCGAAATCTAAAGATGTTTTCGTATTTTCCCTCTGAGATATTGAGATCTCTGAAATTTTATCACGCGAGCAGCGATGCTTATTATACTCTCGAAATGAGTCCTACCTTTCGTTAAAACTCTTCCTTTTTTTCTACCTCAGGATTTCGTAGGTCGGATATTGTAAGTCATATAAGTCACACACCCCGAGCTACGAAACAGCAAAATCGTCTTAATATTTTACACAGGACAGAAACAAGGGTAAAGTTTTCCCTAACCAATGATTAAACATCGTTGGGGTTTCGCACCTCGGCATTCTCCAAATTCAAAAATTTAATGTCGTAGCCTCGATAGTCGAGAACACGAGGTCCTTATTTTAGTAACCCGTGTCAAGGTTAAAGGTAAAAGCTAAACCCTAGTAAAAATTTCTATCGGCATTTCGCCACTCAGCGTTTTCCTTTTCAAAAGTTACACCGTCTAAACCCCGACTCGCGAAATCAAGATAAGGATATAAACGTAATTAATTAATCATTTAATCCAATATTATCTTCGCTTTTAATTAAGTCATGTTATCGTGGTCTTGCGGTTTCGCAGTTCGACATGCAAACCTCCAGGAAACTTATTTTTGAAGCTCCGAGTCGCGATATGACGAATATAATAATTATGAAATTAATCGAGCCCCAAATCGTGATTACCTTTTTATTAACCAAAATCGATCATCGCAGTCTCGGGTGTCAGAGTTTCGAAATGTTAAAGTAAAGTCCCCGATATAACGAGTACCGAAATATTGATTRATGTTGGTAAAACTGGATTAATTAAGATAAATAAATACATATCCCGTGTTTGATGTCTGCATGATTTACGAGGTAGACTTGGCCTTTGCATACGCCACTGGCATTTTAAACCACCAAAATTTATGGCATTAATGAGGAAATAGGGTAAATCGATGAATATAAGATCAGATTTTTACGGCAAAATTTATTTCTAAATATAATTTGACAGACTTGTTCTGAAAGGTACCGAGTTTTCAAATATATATAAGAGTTGTGGTTCATTATAACAAATGCATTTCATATTACGCAGAGCACATTATCTCTGAGCAGCTGACTTCTGTAGGTATACGTATTTCTATCACAGAAGAGATAAAACGCAATCTCCATCCATGGCTTCGCGAAAAGAATCAAAAGAAAATGTTGAGATTTCGGGACAAGGCTCAGACAATGTCGCTGATACTTTGCCTCGAAGTATCGACTCAATCCCAAATTGGTCGTTCGTTTCGGATGTTCTACAGGCAGAGTTGGTGGATTACTCCGACGACTCCAGCGACAATGAAAAAGATGATATAACCACCAAGTACAAAATAGTCATCCAATCCAGAATGCATAGAGTAGCAACCAGGCCACAATTGCTTCCATATTATGACATGGTCCGATGGGCATTAGACCATGTAGACATACTGACCAGAACCATCATGAACAAGAAGAAAGTCACCATCGGGAATTTCAGGCCGGAACATCTGCAAGCCATGTATAAGTTGCCCACGACATCCGACCACATATATGGCGTTGAATTCTTGGACGAGTTCAAGGAGAAGGAATGCATATAGTATGATAAAACCATGTCCAGTTTAATAAAGGATTGGGTTTTGAACACCGCGAAGTTCAGAGCTGATACCCACGACATATATTCAATCGCCTCTTTAGATCCACAGTACAAGTACGTTGCCATGATGACATGCAGGCTATATGGGAAAGAGGACACCTCACATTTTTATCTTTCGTGGGTGCCTATAATGTTTTGGGTTGCCGAAGGCAGTTCCTTCAACTGGGCAAAAATGTTATCTGATAGCTTGACCAGTCGGGTCACAGAGTATCGGGTGCAGAAAGAGAACGGAAAGGCGTCTTCATTCTTCATGTATGCATATATTATGGACATCGTTTGTTGTATGACACTATTTCCCTTAATGAGCTGGAGTTGGACTCCAGTCGAAGATGAGCCCATACACGTCTATCATTCAAAATTATGGGAAAACAAAGCTGCAAATTTCGTGTACGAAATTTTCAATTGGGTGATGGTGCCTTTGCATGTCACTATTTTCAGTCACCCACCACCCAGGATCTCGGACATCATAGTAACGAATCTGAGCAGCATAGTAGAATGATATGTGGAAGTAGAATTTTCATACCTCTGAGTTTTCAAGGCTTTGGTCCCCCCGCATGCATTACCATTGTTCATTCCTGACAAGTTGGCTTGTTGTGAGGTTGCTAGGCAAACAGTAATTGGTGGTATAAGCAAAGATCTTAAGGGATACTCAAAGAAGGTATGACCACCTTTTCCTATTCATTTGAATTCTTATTATTTATTAGATTTCGGGCATGCCAAAGCCGAGGCAACATCCCTAGAAGACCTAGATTTGGTCTCCATTGAATACAAGAAGCATAACCCGTAGAGGGTCGTGAGCAATCATTTGGCCAGTTGCGGGCTCAAGAGATTGGAGCACGAGAATTCACCCACGAATGACATTTTCCAAGGCGCAAGGTCCTATGTCGAGATTCAGGCTCGGATACAGACTTTGGCACCCGAAGAAAGAGCCGATGTTCTGAAGTTCCAGGAACATCGACGTAGTTGTCTTCCCGCAGTGTTGTGGGGCGAGAGTCCAGCTACGGCAAAGATCAAACAAAAGGATGTTGAGGGCTCTAAGGATGCGAACCTTGATCAAGAAAAACACCAAGATGAGGGAGAACAGACCAAGAGCCCGAAAACAGAGATGAAGACTCCCGACCCGCCAAAGAAGCAGAGTCTGGTTGCTACTCCAAGAAAATCAACAAAACGGATCGGAGAACCTATCACATCAGTTACTCCCTTGCAGTCGACTCAGGGGAATATTGAAGCAGGATGGATCTTCAATGAAGAGTTGAGGCCTATAAGGGTAGAAGAAGTCCCTCCTAATGAGTTTTTCTTCGATAAGAAGAGAAAGGTAGTAGTAAAAAGGGAATTCTATCAGGAAGGAGAGTCAACTGACAAGAAATATAAAGTTATAACTGATGGAAAAGACAAAAAATATGAACAATTCGCGACAAAAATAGCAGGGATATTAGGAGCATATGCCTTGGTGAATCAGTTTTCAGTCGAACTTCTAAAAAACCAGCTGAAAAGAAAGAATCGACTCATCAAGACCCTGGAAGCCAGACTAGCCACAACAACAAAAACTGCCAAGGACCAGGCGAGCGTCGGAATAGAGCAGGTCAGGTTGGCCGATAAAAATGAGATAGAGCTACTTATGACTAAGCTCGAGAAAGCACAGTTGGTGGTCCGAGAGGGTCAGATGCAAGCGAGCCAGCAGAGAGATTTGATCCAACAATTGCAGGCTAGGGTGGAAATCGTCGAAAGCAAAGCGATAGATATTGGGATGTTTCAGTCCCAGGCGATGGAGATTCGGGGCAGAGTCTCTGTGGCTCAACAAAAATTGCTCGAAAAGGTAGGGGAGATTCAGGACAATTTCTTGCTGGTTAACTGAGTTTTGGAGAACTTATCTACTAGATAAAAGGAAGCTGGAGCAGCATGGGTCGCCTTCCAAGAAGCTGTGATAGCCACAAACAACAGGGGTTCGAGAAGTACCCCCAGGTTCACCATTTCGGAACAAACCAGAGGAAACATTCTATTAAAAGAATGGGAACACAACATCGTCAAAGGCAAGCAACAAGCCAAGAAGATAAAGAATTCCTTAGAAGAGGATTTTAGTTCTATAGACGACGATCTCCTAGGCATTAAAAGCGGAGGAAATGTTGAGGTGTTGATGCAAATGGATATGGAAAAAATCTCGCTTGATCTGAGGGAAAAAAAGGAAAGAGATCCAGCCAAGATTTCCCAAGTGACTATGGTGGACATAGTCCAAATAGACAAAGGCATGATTAGACCAAGCACGCAATTATGCACCATTGACATCATAGACGGACATATGGAAGACAAGCTATCACAGCTAGCCTGAGAGTGTTACTTCTTTGAAGCAAGCTGTCAAGCAGAACCATCACGACTGATATCCCAAATAGTTGAAATATGTGTCGCCTGTACCGAACACTCACGAGTACAAACGTCTGGCACCAAGTGAAGATGGAGAAGAAGAAATGGAGTGATTGCTCTCCTCCCTGTCATAACCAAAATTTGTGACGATTGAGAGCCTATCTTATTTGTAAAACTGTATAAATATACCACAGAAAGAAAAGAAAGAGGCTGGACCTTTTTGTGTCGATTGTAACAGAGTTTTTTACAATTTGAGAGTTAATACAAGCAAATCTAAATATTTTCAATTTCGTCACGACTGTGTTATGAGTTTGTTTTCTTGTATCTCATATTTTCATTTCATTTCATATTCATAACTGATGTGCTTCGTTATAATTTAGTACGACCACTACTATAGCGACTGAATTTTGGTTTTCTGTAATTGTTTACTATTTTTCCTCTGTACCAGCTATCAACGAGTGTAAGACCAGTCTACACTTTCAAAATTCTACACATATTCTATGCTACATCAGGTTATTTCTTTACAGTTTTCCTCTTCTGTTTATACGTGAGATTCTCCCTTGATAGGAGCCTTACATCATAGACAGCTAAATTTTTTTCTCCCACCTCATACATTTTATTAAGATATAACTCAGTTACGGGAACGAGCCTTTGATTTGCATCCCTATTTTATTCCTGAAACCGTAAATTCTCTTTTATATGACCAAATTGAGACAACACTTAATCTATCTCTAAAGTTTCTCTTACTTTTACTATTCCTCCATGACTGTCCCTGTACCAACACAGCCCAATATCGAACCCGATTTATCAAACCAAACGCACATTGCCTTAAACCTTTTCGATACTATTCTTAAAACAGCTACTAACCGGGTCAAACTTGAACGTTCATGGGCAGCCATTGAACAAGATATAACTATCCAAGAATAGTTGGAAGCTAGACAACGCCAACGTAGAAATCTTCCCTAGTTTTCTTTACCGAAGGTTGACGTTTCCCGCTTCTCCACCTTTTACCCACTTTCGGATGCCTAGACACTGTACTTCTAAGCCTTAAGTACAGACTCTGGAACAACACTGCCAATGGGCTTTCTTCCAGTTGGCAACTCCACTAGATCCCAAGCCTCATTCTTATCCAAAGATGCCATTTCTTCTTCCATGGCCCTTTTCCAGAGATTTCCATCCTCTGGATCCACTGCCTCCCTGACAGTTCTAGGATCATCATCAGTAATAGAAAAAGAAAAATTTGAACGAATAATCAGATTGACTATACCTTTCCGGTAGCCTTCTTTCTCGATCTAATCTCCTCAATACTGGAGTATGAGGATCTTCTTCTTCTTATTCATGTTCTTCTGTAGAGTCTGCTTCATCATCCTTTAAATCAAACTCCATATTCTCTGGTTCTTCCTTACTTGGTAGGACTTCCTGTTTAACAACATCCTTCATTTCTCTAAATACCACATCTCGGCTATACACTACCTTCTTAGTTTCTGGGTTCCAAAGCTTATAACCTTTGAGACCATCTTTATATCC